>JASAOA010001150.1:0-11803 GCA_030849815.1 Vickermania spadyakhi | reverse complement strand
GCCCTGCCACACACTCGGCATGGCAGGAGCAGCGCGAGCAGACCATATCGGCCGATACGAGAGCCCAAAGGCACGAAGAGTATCTGCAAAAGAATAATAGAAGAGAAGGTTTTAGGTTAATGTATGGGAGTGTGGTGAAGTGCGTTGGTGTTGGGCTTGTGTGAGTGTTGAAAGTACTGGAGGGTGAATGCATGTGAGATACTGATGAGTTTGTAGCTATTGAGGGAAGTTGCTTTTTGTATTGAAGTACTACGATATCTTGTTTGTTATGGTGTATATTGTTGAGGAATAGTGAGAAAGAAAAGTGGTACGACAGGAAGAAACGAAGGAGAGAGTGTTAGCTGGAATGATATATTCCTTATATGAAATACGGTGTAATTCCGTTTATTGTGTAGTGTTGTTGCAGTTCGGGTAATCGAAGCTCCATGGCGTGGAAACGCTTTAGATCGTTGATTAGAAACTTAAGCCATAAAAAGGTTTGATCTTAAGTAGTACTGTAATTTCTTTTTTTCCTTTGGTGTTATCTATTACTTTGAATAATTATTGTTTCCCACTGGCGTTGAGGTATTTGTATACCCATGCTTTCTGTCTCTTTTTTCTATATCCGTGTCTGCTGTTTTACTGACTAGACTTCTCGTGCCCCCCAACTCTCGTGTAGCCGCCTATCAGTTTGTTCGTCTTTCTAGCGTCAAGAGGTGTTGTTACGGTTATTTTAATCTTATGAATCGTTATTGCAAGTTATCGAATTCTCACATAATGAATGGTTCAATATCCCTTGTATCACTTTAAAGCAAGCTGTGTGAGGTGTGCTTTATGGTTTTGGGAAATATATTCGTTTAACTATTTATTTGTTTTCTGTTCTACGGTTTTCGCGGCTACAGTTGTTTCTTCGTGATGTTCACAGCATCTTAAGCACAACCACATCAAGTATTAGGGAAAACATAGTCCCTCTTTATAAGACTGTCAAAGAATGTGGATTGCATACCTGACAGATAGAGCTCTACAACTGTAAAACCAACCGAAATGATATCAAAATATAGCTATACAAAATAATTTTCAGAAGAAAATAATTAATACAAATGAATACGGGAACTACTCTTCGCAGTCATTGCGAGTACTATACCCAGTTGGTAAGCTAGTAAGTGATTCTTCATTAAAAGCCGCCATCATCCACATAAAACGACTTCTTCTTTGTACCGCCCGACTTAGTCGCACGCGGGGGACAGCTATCTCCCCACGTCCCCTGGTCGTCCTCCGTGGCACGACGCCTATTACCTCGGTTACCCCCGAGGCTGCTTCGGGTCAGAAGCGCTTCACCTTCAATCTGCTCCGCCTCCTCCTTGAACCAGCTGGGAACGTGTTGGTCGTGCTCAGAGAAGTATTTAAACAAATCCAGGCATATTTTGCGATTGTTTTTGGTGTAGAAACATGTTGCCGTTCCTTTGTTCCCTGCTCGCCCAGTACGTCCAATGCGGTGGGTATAGTCGTCCATTTCTGAGGGTAGATCAAATTGAATGACGTGAGTGACATCCGGGATGTCCAACCCACGCGAAGCGACATCAGTGGCCACCAGAATAGGCGTTTCACCATTTTTAAAGGATGCTAGAGCATTCTCGCGGTCTTGCTGTCGTCGGTCCCCATGAATGGTGGCACTGGGGATATTCTCTCGATTGAGCTCTCGATGAAGGTCCTCCGCTGCCTTCTTTGTCTCCACAAAAACAAGAACGAGATCGGTTTTCTTGTGCTCATAAATCAGTTTGAAAAGTCGATCAACTTTTTCATCACTTTCAAGGCGCTCAATAACCTGCGTAATATTTTTCGTTGTGGATCCCACGCGTCCAACGGTAAGAAGATAATAATGCTTTCGAAGATACCGCTTCGCGAGGCTCAGAATTCGCTGAGGAAATGTGGCACTGAACATTAAAGTTTGGCGGTCATCAGATTTCGGCATATCCGAATAGCGAGAGGAAACAAGATGTTCGATCTGTTCCTCAAAACCCATTTCCAGCATGCGATCGGCTTCGTCCAGAACAAGAAATTTGATTTCAGAGAAGGAAACGAGACCCCTTTCAAACATATCGGACAGACGCCCGGGGCAGGCCACAAGAATATCATTTTCAAACCGTGACGGATAAGGGGTGCCACCGTACACCACATCACCAAAGATATCCGTTCGAAACGTGATCTTTCGAACCTCATCGAAAATTTGAAGAGCCAACTCTCGTGTAGGTGCCAGCACTAATCCAATAGGGTGAGACATGCCTTTTCTTGCGGGGGAAACACCGTTGACAAGAATATAGTCGACAATAGGAATAAGAAAGGCAGCAGTTTTACCGGAGCCGGTCTGCGCACAAGCCATGAGATCGTTTCCTTTCAGGGCCACGGGAATACCGTACCGCTGGACTGGGGTCGGAATTTTGTACCCGCAGCGCTCAATGTTCTCGACAAGCGAAGGGCAGACATTAAGTTCCGAGAAATTATCGACGGGTTCGATGTCTCTAGGAACCATTTCCACAGGGATGTTCTGGTAGTTCTCCAATGAAATACCTTTTTGCTTATGGTGACAATCGAAAAGTGCCAGAACTACATCTTCATTTCGACAGTTGTTGCGAAGATGAGGGGCCCGCTGGCGACGCTGTTGCGGTTTGCCAGCGGGTGGTAAACTTCTGCTCGCCATATCCTGAGGGAGGTCTCTACGGTCATCGTTCTGAACGCGAGAGTCTTGCACGTTGTTGTTATAATTGCTGTTGTAATTATTCGTTGGGGCTCCACCTCCACAGCGTTGCTGAAATTCTTCTCGATCGTTCCCGTTATTATTGGTGTCGTCTTGACGGTCTGTGGGGTTCGATTCATCGTGGTCACGCTGATAGAAACCACCACGTCTCTGATCATTACGCTGAGATCCTCTTCCGCGACCTTCGAATTTGAAGCCATGGCCACGGCCTCCGCCTCCGCGCTGCCCTCGCTCTGCATGCCAGTCCTGGCCCTGGCCTTCGCGAGGGCCTTGACGCTCACCAGCGTTATTATAGTTGTCTCCCTGGCTCGACTGCTGCCCTTCACCGTCGGGAGCTACACCGTTCACCGGATTAGCAGGGCCCTGGTGGTTCTCCTCCATCGGTCCTTGCTGGTCGGCACTCTGATCCATGTAGTAGTTGCCTCGGCCACGGCCTCTGCCTCGCCCGCGGGGGTTGAAGGAACCGCCTTCCTGCGCACCTCCACGACGGCCCCGATAAGGTCTATAGGTGTCAAAGTAAGGGTCACGGAAGCGGTTTTCTACTCCACTGTTTTCCTCCTGAGGAGGGTCCTCATGGGTTCCGTCAACGGCTGGACGGTATTCGCGGTTTTGGCTTTCACCGTATGGAGCGCCACCACGGCCACCGCGACCTCTTCCACGGCCCCCATATCCTCCTTCCTGCGCTCCGGGCTCTTCTCGCCAGTTTCGGGAGAAGCGAGCTCTTCCCCGTCCGCGTTCCCGGCTGTTCGGGCCGGCATTTACATCGGAGGGATCAGCGCCAGCATCTCGGAACAGATTCTCTCTGTTAGGATCGTTGTCTTGCATAAATTAATACAAAAGGATAGAAATCTCTTGCAGCAGTCCAATAATACGTGAAGGAAAAGGAAATAGAGATCGAAACAGAGCGCACAAAGGGGAAAAAAAAAGAGAGAAAGAAAGAAATATGCATGCTGCTTATAGTCATTTTTTTTCACCCTATTTTATTCGTCTTGAAGTACATATTACATCATCACTGAAAATCATATTTTCAATTATTTTTATTTTTTTCTAGCTGTGCAGAAACTCTGCACGTTGCTGCTCTGCAGGTAAGTTAATTACAGCACATCGTATCGTTCCGTCGGTAATGCAAAAGTAAAAAATACCTCAATTCTCTCTATTCATGGTGCAGTCTAGGTAAATTTTCGATCCACAGCTTTTAAGTTTTTTCCTATATTCGAGTAAGCCGATTTCGGGCTTATTCGAAGACGATCCCTTTGGTCCGCAGACTCTCCTGCAATGCAGCGCCGCAGTTCAGTCTTGTATTCTGTGATCACACTATCCAATTGGCTTTTTTGGGAAGAGTCAGACTTCTTAACTACCGGGCTTGAACAGGTTTGGAACCTTGAAGGGTGATTCCCAGAACGACTTCGAGACTTGGGTATTCCATTCGGAAGCGTATTGGCGAACTTGTCGCTGGGACTCCCACCGTAAAGAGTCGGATGCATCCCGGTCTGGACTTCTTTTGCCAACATCTCGCTTTTTGCGCCGATTTGTGAGCCGACACGTTGGGGGTCGTCCGTGTCGTTAAAGGGTATGGAAGTGTAAGTTTTACTTTGCCACGGGCTGCCCGCAGTGCCTCCCACAATCGTAAAATCCAGCTCCGGTGTGCTCTGTGGTGAGGGCATCTTTGCCTTCATCGGTCTAGCAGCGGGTGGTAACTTTGGCAGGTTGACGGGAGAGGACGCCTGCTCCCTTTCAGCTTTAGACTGCTGCCTGCGGGCTGAATGCGGAAGGACAGCATTCATTCCTGTGGTGGGCTCGAATTCACATGCAAAAAGAGCGGAGGGCGGATTATCCGCCTGGCTGCAATGGGCGCGCGTTTCTTCGAATCGGGACAGCGTTTCCCTCCCCGCGCTACTCGGGAAGGTCTCCACCTTCTCTTGCGACAATTTGCTATTCCGCTCTGCTCGCATTGCCGCTAATGTTTTCTTCAGGAACACCTCCTTCTTCAAGGTTAACTCATTTCCGAGAGATACATGGGAGTTATTCACTGTGTCCGGAACAAAGTCTACCAATCTGGTGCTCAAATGCTTTAAACTTTGCTTGCCGGAGGAGATACTGCCATGTTTCTCTGCATCACTTATCTCAGGATCCCCGGGATCCACTTCTGGGGTGGAACTTCTTTTTTCGCTTCGTATCTCTAGAGGATGCCTACAGTAGAGCTCGATGTCATTGAAGAGTGTCTCACGTCTCGATTTCCGCGGCGCCAGCGGTAAACGATACGGAGGCAAATCTGTGAAACGAAATTGGTTTACTGAGGAGTGCAGAGAACTTTTACTCTCGTCTAGCGTGTCGCGTTGAGGTAGTCGAGCTTTTGAGAGCACTCCACATTCATTCCCTTCCGAGTCAAAAACACAAACTTTTCGATCCACTCCACTGGTGAGCAGTACATTCGCATTAGAAATCCACCGGATAGTCAAGATTCCATCTCGACTGTGAGGCTGAACGGTTTGGATGTACCTCGGGATGCACTCGGGGGCCCCAATACCCCAATGATCCAGAAAATAGAGCGATCTAGTCTCAAATGTCACCGGCTTAATCTGAAACCACTGAAAAAACGAACACATGCAAAATATTGAAATGGATCCTCTGTTGTCCGCACAAAACAAACGATGTGAGTCATCGTCAAAAGCTAGTTTTGTCACTTCGAATGCTTCAGGAATTTTACTCTTTTCGAGCTTTCTGTTTCTTTCACGGATGTATTCTTTCCGTTTGATATCTGTCTGTATCAGCTCATCAAACGAATGAGGCAAATGGAACGACTTTCGAGCCCATGACGCTTCCTGAGGCTTAGTTTGAAGAGACGTCGAAGAGCCATCCGATGGGTTTGTACCTTGAGAAGGTTGAAATTGAACCGTTTGGGACGGCTGCGCTGGCTGTGCTACACCTGTGCGTGCAGCACGGTAGAAATTAATTCCTTCAGGGGATCTCAATTTTGTGCAAACATTGAATACGGCCAGCTGAAGGAACACTTCGGCAATAGGCGGACAGGACCAGAGGCAAATGTCACCGCCATCGTGACTGGTGGCCAGGATTGGCGAAGCGCCGAGCAATCGACAGGAAAGAATCCGTCTGTCCACTCGGCAAAGCTGAGAGGGATTTTCTACCTTTTTAATGTCGTGGAGGAAGAGAAACCCTTTCTCGTCGCAGCACGCCATCAGGCCTAACTCTTCCGACAGGGTGAGGCTGTAAAGACCTTCTAAAGAAATTCTCATCGCTGTCGTCGAAGGCATTCGCTCCTCCTCATTCCTCAAAAAGAGCGTTCCGTCCGCACTCACCCCCACCAGGAGCTTGTAGAAGTTACTGAAGAGCATTTCCGTCAGCACCGCCGGCGTGTGAATCCGCTCCAACGCTGCCGCCATGTTCTTTGTATCCTGCACTTCGATTTCAGAAGAGTTCAACGATATGAAGACACGGCTCCCCACGTCATCAATGCAAAGTGCGGCAATATCCCGTTTTAGCGGGGGGATAGAAGAGCTCAGTGCGCGGTCCACCACGCGTTTCCTATAGCCTCCTTGTGCATCCCAGGTAGAAATTCGAGTGGACCCTTGCAGCACGAACGTTTTCTCTCGAACATCATAGAAAATTTGATTTACGGCATCAAAATCGCACAAGCTAACATCTTCCCGCAAGTTGTACTGCAGCAGATAAACTGTGTCAGACGTGCACGACACCATCTCGTGAAACTCTTCGAAGTAGGTGGCGTCGACGATGGTTTGCATAGAATTCGGATTGCTCGTATCATCGGCTTTGCTTTTCATCCCGTAAATGGCTTCAGGATCTACCACATCACTCGTCGTCCCGTTCACACTGGTGGTTTGAACGCACTGTTGCATGCGCAAATCCCACATTTTCACGCCTCCAAATATATCAATTGTCAGGCAGTGAGGCAAATCTTTTACGCAAATAAGGCGTTTAATTCGGTGCAAGTGCTCCTTCTCCAATGCATGATTAAATGGTGTTCCAGGGACCGCAGCTATGCCTTTAGCATCCCAACTCAGTAGTTCATTCTTGTATGACACTCCCAAAACGAGTGAAAACATCGCGCTGTATTCTAATAAATAAACGGACGCACTGCAATTGCCAATGACGACGACGTGCCCAGTCTGCATGTTGATCGATAATACACAGTGGTCAAAGCCAGTTGAGAAAATGTGGGTTTCTGTTACGACGAAGTCGACCACACCGCCACAGCCCAAATCATGAACATTCTCAAACACTTGAACCACGCGCATTTCCGTTCCAGAACGCAATGACGGAACATCCACGCGAACGATGTGGCCCAGCGTGGTGCCCGCAAACACAGAGTATGGAAAGAATTCCGTGCAGGTTCTCATTCGTTGAACTTGCCCATCAATTCTCAGTGGAGTCAAGCTCGTCGTATTGTTCTTGGAAAGCAGAAATGTCCATCCCCGAATTGACGCGTCACCGCTAGAGTACGAAATGATCGTATCTGGTTGTGGAAGGTAATCCACGAGTGTAGGAACCGTGTTGTCCAGCTCCTCCGGGGTGAGAGTGCGATAGTGAGAGAGGTCTGACTTCTTGTACAACGCCAGAGGAGTGGACCGGGTAGACATCGCAAACATCATATGGCCTGGAAGTCCATGAATAAAATGAATAAGAAAAAGTTCTGGAACTACAATAGGAGGAGCAAACGTTTCCCACGCTGATTTCATGGTTTGTTTCTCTTTTTTAGAATCTGCCGAAGTCTTTCGATTCAATAACTTCTTGATAGCCGCGGGATCGGCAGCATTATTGATAAGCCACGACACCTCTACTTTATTTCCTATCATTTTCCGAGAAAACGTGTACGTACGGCAAGCGTCCTCCATCGCAGACGTTCGGTGTCCGGATTCCTCTACCAGGTACTGCACCATCTCATCCCAAGTGATGACCAGGAGATTCTGCCGATCAATATGATTAAATATCTCCTTCAACGGCTCCACGACCACTAACCCCGCAAGCTCTTGCTTGGAGTGATGCCTAGACCGCCTCAGCCAGGGTTTCGTTCCGACAGCCAGATCGTTCTCAGGGGTAGAGCGTGGCACATCCCCCGATGGAGAAGTCGCAGCGGAGTCCTCGGGGCCAATGGAAGATGTCCCCTTGAGAGACCCCTCGAGGGACGGAGACACCTCCATGCCACTCTCTTCTTCCAACGTGACGACAGAGGTGGAAGAGCCCAGCTCCATGACAAAACTGGGCTTCTGCACCGCGGAGGGGGGCAGAAAAGGACGCCCTCCCAACGCAGGAAACCCTTTTTTGGCGAGCGGATGGTTAATTCCGATTCCTTTTTGAGCATGGGAGACTTTTCTGCGTTCGGAAAGCAACTGGTTGTTACGTACATCTATCTCGGGAAAATTTTGACAAATAATTGCTTTAAATCGATTGAAATCGAGGCCTTCTGCGTACTGGGCAAACTCCCCGCGGAGCTTTTGCATGCTGCTCTCGTTGGCCACATAATCGGTTAGGAATAGCTCGCCCGAATTCATTTACCTACAATCAGTTAAGAAAAAAATAACGGGAATCAGATATAATATGCAACCGTTACGCAAAAGAAAATACCGTCACTGCTGAGGTGGGGGGTTCGCATTGGTGTGTACTTTATTGCCGTGTTCATTGTTTCTTTGTTGTGTTTGTTGTTTATCTATCGGCATTAGAGCACGGTTCTCTGTGAGTGTCCTTCTACTCCCCTCCCCTTGAGGTGGACCATTGAAGTCGTTTATTTACATTAGAGCAAAACCTACAAGTAGCAGAACAGAGAAAACGATCGACAGACACGGCGCTCTCGAGCTCTCGAGCTAGTGTTGGCCGCATTAACGGCCGTGGCGCCACACCATCACATGAGTCCCTTCGACGGTAAAATGACAGAACGATAACTTTCGATGCGTAACGTAAGAAGCAAAATCATGGCCGTACACCACATGCCAGCAGCCTCCGATTTTGCTGGAAACGTCCGTTTTAATACTGGTAGCAATTTCACACAAAGCGGTGCGTTCCACTTCACGTTCTAATTCCCGGCGCGATCCCTCTTCCTTTCTCCACGTATTCTTTGTTGGCAGCAGCACAAACTGGTTGTAGGCGCGTAAGGCGGCGTCCAATATGATCTGCAGCTCACTATCCGCCATGTCGGCTTGAAGGACGGCGCGGCTCACATTCGCGGCGCGGGGGTCGAGTTCTTCCTCCGGTGGCTCCACCGAGTCCTTTGCCGGCCCTCCTTTCTCTTCGCTAGCACTGTGCATCGTAGCGGTGCGATTGAGTTCATGATCCTCATCTAGAGTGCTCTTTGTCATGGCGACCTTCTTCCGAGAATCTCCTCACCTGAGCTCAATCTGTGAAGATACGTGAGATGATCTCAAAGACAAAAAAGAAAAAAGAAGTGAAGAGAAAAGGCAAAGAAGTACAATGCGTTGGATCGACAACGAACGATTCAGCATTGCAGGTCGCTTTAGTTTACAAGACAAAAAATAGAGATTATAAATCATAGCCTAGAGGGATAAATAGAGATTCATTAGATTCATTACTTCAAAGAAGAAAAAAACCTTCCAATCATAAAAATTCATGAGATCGCGTAGCCTTAGTACATGAAGTGCATCCCATCTCCTTCTACCTCTAGATAAATTCTTCAAGGATAGTTTTCCTGTGGTCTGCACCTATTTACTACCTAACGCCTGTTTCCCTGCACGAAGTTTGTTCTTGCAGTCAAAAAAAAGAAAAGAAAAAAGGATTTAGAAAAAGAGATATAATTTGGAAAACTAGAGTTACAAAAAAAAATTAAAAAAATGTCATTAAATAAATAAAGATAGACAAATAAAAATCAAATAATAATAAATAGAGATAAAGCAGAAGATAAAGAAGATAATCTGATACTGTCTAAAAGCGTCTGTTGTATTTCACCCATGTGCGAACTTATGCACGGAAGGAGTAGTATCCGTCCATTGAAATCGTGCGATATGGTATTCCACCTCCTCCTCCCCTTCAGCATTGAGAACAGGTACAGCACTTCCGATGCGGTCATGAGAAAAAATATTTCGTAAATCCGAACCGCCGCCCGGCTCGACTCCCGCACTGGCAGAACGTCGAAGCAGCTGAGCGCCAATGCTCGGCACAACTGGTAAAATAGCTTCTCCTTCATGTGACATGGCGGGACTCCACCAGGTTCGCGGAGCACGAGCTGTCTCCTCCACATGCAAAGAGCCCACATCCAGTGGAGCTTCTTCATTGAAGTATACATTAAAGCTGGGTATACGAAGTTGAGAAAAAGGACGTGAATAGAGTTGATGTGAAGACGGATCAATGAATGGACTCCGTTCTGAAAGCACAGAGGCGTCAACAGTGGAAGGTACACCGCTCCACCCAACAAAAGAGTTGGGCTTTGTTTCCACGTCTTCCGTGCATGGATTTCGTTGTGATTTGCTACACGATTCTAACTGTGTCATGAGAGAAATGAAAGCAGGTTGGTGAAAGATAAAACTATAGAAGAGAGTTCAATCTATCCTGCGTCAACTCAAAACTAAGAGAAAAGAGTAGGCGAACGGGATGAAAGAACTAACACAAATAAATGTCAATCATTAGGCAGATAATCCAGTACTTTTCTTCCATTTTTTTTTCTTTTCCTCCTCCTTTAAGGAGGATTTCCCTATTTCATTGCAGAATAAAACCATCGACCGTTCTGACTGTTCTCAGTATACTGAAGTAACGAGGAGAACACCTAAACGAACAACTAAGAGTGACAATAATAAGGTTCATACACGAGTAAAGGCATGGGTGGAGAAAAGACCGCGGCAACCCCGACTTGGTACCTTGTCTATAGTCACTCTAACGTTTGCATAGTAGTACAGTTATGCAAGCTACGCGATCCCGTTAAGACGTNTCACGTCGTGTTTCAAGTGCGGCAGTCAGGCGCATCGAAATTATCCTCTAAACACAAAAGAAACCTCGCGAAATTATTCAACCCGCGCAGGAAACCATTTTCCTCTTCACTATAATTAAGACGACGCGCTCCACAGCGAGCAAAATCAATAAGAAGTATCTTGGTGTCGCATGAAGCATCCGGAGAGCTGTCATAAAAAACCAAAAAACTAGAGGAAACAAAAGCCATCGTACCGATCAAAAAACTGCCTTCTTTCGTTTTCGTAAAAAAATCATAAAGTTTTTGTGTTTTTTGGCGAGCGGACGCCACCCGTTGAAGTGGAAGTGGATCCTTCGCGTCTCGTTCCACGTGGTTGAGCAGCGTCACGCCACCCTCATGTCTACCCAGCTCCCCGTACGGAACAAAAAAATGTTGAAGGCAGCAAAGCAACTCCTCTTCCGTTTTTAAAGCATAAAAGAGAGGCTTTCTTATTTTTTCCTTGTACCTGCTGGGCAAACATTCTGTCTTAAGCGGATCACTGGCGTTCGGAATGGCGCATCTGAGGAAGCGATGCGAACCGCATACACGAATACCTGTCCGCTGAAGGAGAGCACTCGCTCGGCTTTGCATTCGAAGCTTTTTTTTCTCATCCGTAAACGGAGAGTACGACAAGACGCCCAATTTCACATCGATGACGCATGGCGCCGCCAGACCATCTGTTGCGTCTTCCAGACGTAAGCTCCATAAGCTCTTGTCGTACGCATCATCAAAACGACTAAGTTTCTCTATGCCATTCCAAAAAGTCAGAAACAAACGCTCGATCACCGCTGAAGAAGAAGATTCCGTGAACGCAACAGAAGCTGGCTTTGATTCGGCGCTGAATACAGCCTCCAGTGAATCATATATGACAGAGTTCGCTAAACTAGCTAGGGGAGGAGGGATAAATGATACCGCTGTAGGTGTAAAGTATTGAAGAACCGCAACAGAAGAAAGGAATTCGACGGCCTTTGACGGACAGGAGCAGCGCTGCTCAGTCAACACCCTATCGGGTCGATGCGCAAGGGACATCGCAGCATACCAAAATATCTCCCACCCTGTTGTGGCTTTCACAACAGTTTTCTTTCCGGAGGGAGTCGGTTCACCGTAGTAAATGTCATCCGTGTGGCCCCCGACAGCATCAA
>JASAOA010001149.1:0-11727 GCA_030849815.1 Vickermania spadyakhi | reverse complement strand
TACACGAGAAGCCACTCCCCAGATAGAAGGATTTATACGAGATTCAACCCCCCAGGCGTACGGCTTTACGCGTGCCGGCACTCCTCAGGTGGATGGCATGACTCGAGAGGGCACTCCACAAGTTTATGGTTTAAAGCGGGAGGGGACCCCTCAAGTCGAAGGCTTTACACGAGACGGCACTGCACAAGTGCCAGGTAAGGTCCGTGTTGGATTCCCGCAAGCGAACGGTTTTATAAGAGACGCTACACCGCAGGAATATGGTTTTACACGAGACAGCACGCCTCAAGTCATTGGTATCGCTCGTGACGGGACACCTCAAGCATATGGCTTTGAACGTGACGGTACTCCTCAGGCATATGGCTTTCAGCGTGACAGCACGCCTCAGGTGGATGGATTTACCCGAGATGGCACACCACAAGCACACGGTGTAAATCGTCATGGCTCCCCTCAGGAATACGGGTTTTCACGCGGTGGGAGTCCACAAGTCGATGGAACTACTCGCGATGGAACTCCACAGGCTTACGGCTTTGAACGAGACGGTACACCTCAGTTTGATAGGTTTACTCGAGATGGCACGCCTCAAGTTTATGGTTTTGAGCGTGATGGTACTCCTCAAGTCAGTGGTATGGCTGGTGACAGTACACCTCAGGCATACGGCTTTGAACGTGACGGCACACCTCAGGTGGATGGATTCACCCGAGATGGCACACCACAAGCACACGGTGTAAATCGACATGGTACTCCTCAGGGATACGGGTTTTCACGCGATGGGACTCCGCAGGCTTACGGCTTGGAACGCGATGGGAGTCCACAAGTGTACGGAACTACTCGCGATGGAACTCCACAGGCTTACGGTTTTACACGTGACGGCGCGCCTCAAGTAACTGGTATGGCTCGTAATGCCACACCGCAAGCGTATGGCATGGCTCGAGATGGCACTCCTCAAGCAAATGGTTTAGCGCGTGGCGGCACTCCTCAATTGGATGGCATGACTCGAGATGGGTCACCGCAGGTGTATGGAATGACTCGGGACGGAACGCCTCAGGCACATGGTTTTTTTCAGGATGGGGCCCCACAGGCATACGGTGTGGAGAGGGAAGGCACTCCTCAAGTCTACGGGATGACTCGCGACGGAATTACACAGGAGCTCGGGTTTAGACGGGATGGCAGTCCACAAGTGTTCGGTTTTTACCGAGACGGTACTCCGCAGGCGCTGGGGCTGACTCGAGGAGGAACGCCACAAGTGCTGGGCTTCAGCGGCGTTGGCATCCCTCAAGAATTGGGCATGACGAGAAATGCCACACCCCAAGTAGTAGGTGTGGTGCGAGACGGCACTCCCCAAGTAGATGGTGTGCGTCGCGATGCCACACCTCAAGCATATGGAGTGGAGCGAGATGGCACTCCTCAAACCGACGGCTTCGCCTGTGATGGGACGCCGCAGACTACCGGTGTAACTCGGGACGGTACACCGCAAGTTACTGGCCGGAACCGTGATGGAACACCTCAAGCCACTGGACTGCTTCAGGTAGGTACCTCTCTCGTGTATGGGGTTACCCGGACCGGCACGCCGCAGGTGAGCGGGGTGAAACGAGCCGGCACTCCTGGAGTTTTCAAGATCGAGCGGGATGGTACACCTCAAGTTACTGGCGTGAACCGCACCGGCACCCCTCAAGTCTCTGGTTTCGATCGCAGCGCGATAGAGCAGCAAAAGGGCTTTGAGCGTGACGGTACGCCGCAGACTTCGAGTATGTTCCGGCTTGCCACGCCGCAGGCATTCGGTTTTGTCCGAGATGCGACACCCCAGACACCTGGGTTCTATCGGGCGGCTACGCCTCAAGTGTCTGGCTTAGCCCGTGCTTCCACGCCGCAGGTCTCTGGCGTGGTGCGACAGGGGACTTCTGAGGTTCCAAAGGAGCCTACTCTTGTGAAGGTGAAAGCCCCCCGGGGTGTGGTGCCTAGGCCTGACCTGCTGCCTTTGCCGTCCCCCGCCCCTATGGAGTCCGAGCCTGCATACGACCCGACGCCGTCCCCTGCTCCAGTGGGTCCGGTGAAGAAGTCTGTGCGCCTAGGCTTTGAGGGGAAGGAGTGGAAGTATTTGCTAGAGGAGGTGGAGGAGGACTTCCTGCTCGCCTTCGAGAAGGACACCGATCGCGTGCTTGATATGCGCTGCGCCATCAAGATACGAAGTCTCAAGGTGCTCCATGACCGGCTGCTTGTGGAGACGGACGTGAAGGTGAGAGATCGTACCATGACTGAGGAAGTGGTGCGCCAGCTGAAAAGCGGGGCGTACGAACACGTGTGGGCGCTCTACACTCGTGCACTCGATACCTCTTCCTCGATGGAGGACCTCTCTCCCGTCTATGTGCCCCCAGTGCAAAGCTGGATGCCACCCCCACCAGTGCTTCCGCCGCCGCCTCCGCTGAGCACCGTGCCCATCACCACCTTTCACCGTCTCGGGTTTGTTGGAAAGTTGTGGTCCATGATTTTAGATAAGCACTACGACGCCTTCTACTCTTCTTTCATTGTAGACCTGTGTGAAATTTTAAAAATTCGACGGGAGAATATCAGAATTGTGGGGGTTTCATTTCAGTACGGTGCCATTGTGGACTTCTACGCCGCTCATTCACCGATGATGAGTGAAGCAGACATCGACGCCATGTTGACGCCGCAACGCTGCGACCGCGTGTGGGCGTTGTACCGACGCCTTGTCGAGCATAGCCGTACTCGTCATCACTTTACCCCCCCAATCGCTGCGTTGGCCTCCCACAGAGGAGGTAACATTGGGGGTGACAACAGCAGAATACCCTTTTCCTGATGAGAAGGCTTCCACTCTAACACTTAGATAAATGCGCTTTCAGAAAAGATAGTGTTTTCTGACCCACTTTTTTTGATTTATAGAAACATATTTTTCTCTTTGTATTCATCTGCTTTCTACGTTTATTTTTACTCAATGGAAATATATGTTATGAATAGATATAGATTAAAAACAACATTTTCTACGCTGTCATTCAGCGTTGTATTATTAATTCATTGTCCCAACCAAAGTGTTGAAAAACGTTGTGTTGCTTTTGCTGCACTCGAACTTTACTCTGTTTCAGTACGAAGATTTCTATTAAGTGACGTGCCTAAACTCACTTTTGGCACGTTCAAATATTTTTTGTTCTTATTCTTGATTGATTGTTTTGGACTTATTTTGACTTTTTTTGCGTTGGCTCTTTTTTTTTTTCTGTCGTTTTCTTTTTTCGGTTTCGTCAAGTGTATTTGTGTGGTGTAGTGCCAAGCAGTTTGCAGTGGAGGAGTCACACATTATAAACTAGGATAGAGAGGTTTCCAATCCAAGGCACTCACTGGTGAGGGACATCATCTTCAAAAAAATATTTTTTTTCTGTTTCTTTACCACTTTTCGGAACCGAAAACTCTACATTCTCTTTTTTTTATGGCATTTGAGCCCAGCAATCCCAGTCCTAACTCCATTATATTCCTTGGGAAAAAAATAATATATATATTGCTTTGAAGCTTTTTGACAGTGAACTATGGAGCCCGTCAATATCCGAGAGTTGGAGTCCATGGACGGCTTCAGCAAGAGCACCCACCAAATTCCTATTCGAAAGGAGTGGAGCTACATTTTAGATCAGCGACGTAACGAGGCTCTCTCTGCGTTCCGTTACGATGTGGCATCCTTTCTTCGCATTCCGCTGGACGACGTTTCCGATTTTGTCGTTCGAGCGGACCTCCACACGATTCAGTTCACCGCCAAGTACACCGCGCTGCTCACAACGACGGATATAGACGCGATCATGTCGCGATGCGAGTTCCATGAGATGACTCTCCTCGTGTACGACTCGTACTTTCCCGACGGGTTCGAGGAGGAGCCGGTGGCGAACCAGGGCCCTGCGACGATCCCAAAAACTCAGCGCCGCGCGCCGCGGGACCCTACCGAGGAAGACCGGGCGTACCGGATGTACTTCCCCGGACGGTACTGGGAGGAGGTGCTGCAGCAGTGGCGCGTCGAGGCGGAGATGGCGGCAAAGAAGGATATTCTGCAGGTGCTTCAAGCCACAGAGATTGTGGAGAAGCCACCAAAAATTCCGACAAAGTTCAAATGCGAGAGGGACGGCATGTGGATGATCTACAGTGTGGAGGACGGACGGGATGATCGTCGACTGGCCAGGCGAGATTTCTTTGCGAGAAACACTTTTAGTCAATTATGGGCGCTCTACGCGGAGCGCTCGTCGGTCGATGCGGGTTGGATGAGGAAAGGCGAGTCTCGTCGGCAGTCTAGCGTTACAGTGCCACTGGTACCCACGTCAATGGACCCTCAGAAGAACGTATTTCCAGCTATCGTTTCGGAAGAGCCAGATGGTGAAGTGACCTTCCCCGGTTCGTCGTGGCATGACATGCTAAGGCATAAAATGAAGCAAGTGCGGAAAGCTGGAAAGGAGGACGTGATTCGTGTACTAGAAGAAAATGGAGAGCTGTTTCATGGTTCTCCTCACGTGAAGGTTCGCTTCGAGGTGTCACCCAGCGGGGCCCGCATGCTGTGTAAGGTGCTGAATGCATTAGGGCTCACACCGGGGCAGATCGAAGCTCGTCGACGCATCTTAAGCGGTCATCACTACCCCAGGGTCATGAACGTGTATGACGCGTACGTGGCCAAGAAACGAGTGATCCCGGACGTGCAGCGCAGCACTGCTTTTCAGCTTCCGACGTTGCTTTCCTACGGGGGCAACGCCGGAGGGCAGCAAAGCTCCGGCAAAGCCACAGGATTACTGCATAATAGTCCGCTGAACGATAACCGCCAGAGGAGTTTGGTGTCCTCCATGTTCGGCTCGCCACGCTATGCGAGGCGGAACTCGGCGTCTACCTCCCTTTCTCCACGCGAAAGTCTCCAGTCGATGATCTCGCCCAAAAGCGGTTTCTCCGCCTCCCCATTGGGAGGGCCTAATCGCGCGAGTTCGGCTGGATTATTGAGGCGGAGCAGCCCGAGTAAGGTGGCGGCACCGCTCTCCCCCTCCGCGCGGCGGAACTCTCTGATGGAGTACGATGATAAGGAGGGCCAACGGCCTTGCACGTATCGCTGCCTTTTTCAGGGTTCACATTGGAAGCGTGTGGTTCAAGATTTTCGGTCAAAGCTCCACGAATCCGCTGTACAAGATGTGCAAAACTGCTTCATACAAACGGAGAGGCTCCGGAAACGCCCTGCAGCGGATGTAGAGTTCACTTTGCGCCAGAAACAAAAGGGTATTCGTGCATTTTTTACCTTTCATGAAGAAAATTTTTCGAAGCCGCTGAAAAAACGCCACGATGTTCTTCAGCGATACGATTTCCCGCTGCTGTGGGAGCTTTACTCGATGGTGTCGGACTTGGAACGAGAAGAACGGGACCAGCGTGGAGAGCGCCGACCGAGCTTGTCGCGATCTCATTTGGAGGCCGACGGGAGTCTGTCCTTCAGCAGCGACCCGCCGCAGTCGCCCCGCAGAGGGTTGCCTCAAGCGACGTCCTCGACCGGTCCTCCGAACCCGAATCGAGATGCCTTCACGGTTCCACTGGGCGAGCCGGGCAGCCTGCCACCTCAGGCTACGGAGAAGAGTCTTGAGTTCCGCATCCCCTTCCATGACGTGAAGTGGCGGGAGGCACTGGCGCTAGATCGTGCGGCGGAGGTCGACCACATCGTGCGAAGAGACATTCTCACGATATTCGTACGTGTCGGCGTGATTGACGAGAGCACGAAGGAGCCGCCGTGCATTATCTCTACCTTCGTGCCAGTCGGCGACAAGGGAGCTCTGCTGTACATTAAATTCAGTCGGCGAGACCGGCGGATCGTCGAGAAGGCTCGGGCGATGCTGCTGGACAACCGGAACTATCCTCAATTGCTGAGCTTATGCAACACCAGCAAACAGTAGAAGATTTCTTTTTTTTTTTTTTCCTTTCATGCGCACTGTCACAGTTGTGCGTAGAGTATGGAACAATCAACCGCTACTGAGAAAGACGAGGTCCGTGGAGGGGAGCAGTACTGGCGTCCTTCTACACAATCTTACAATCATAAAACAAATGTACCCCACAGACAGAATCAAGTTACTCTACACTGAAATATTTTAGACCGTACAAATAACCTACATAAAAAGTAAAAACTAATCTGGATTTCTCATACCACCCAGCACGAGGTCACTGCCTGAATCATGCTGTAAAGAGAAATACTATGAAACTTTTTTTCCGTCTTGTTCACGGGCTTTCCACTTGACATCTTTTTTTTCGTTTTAAAAATTTTTAATGTAGTTTTCTTGTACCCTTAAGAAACAAAACAAACAAATATACAAAACTATACAGCTAAAAAAATAGATAAGATCTTCGGAAGAAAACCACAGGAAAATACAACTCCATTGTTTATTCCTCTTCCAAAAAAAAAAGTTACTTCCCTGTTCAAAATTTATTTGGAATATTATTTTCTAGTGCATTAAACAAGTAGAAGAGAGAAGAAGAGAAGATATCATCATTTATTTTATAGAAGAATAATTAACAACAATTATTCAATCCAAATTACATTAGAAAGATCAAAAGTACTCTAGTTTCCATCTTCATAGAACATTTCTTGTGGTAGCAGTTTAATCTTTTCTAAGCTAATTCTTTTTTTTTTTGTAGGTTCATAACATTTTTTATCGTTTAGATTTTCTTTTATTTCTAATGTTTCCCTACTCTGTGGAGCCGTTGAAAGTGCCGGTAGCTCCTCCGACAGGTGCTCGCCATCCTGTCGTACATCGGTGTTTCGTGGAAGGCGCGGAGTGGAGTGCCGTGCTTCAATCGTTCCAGCAAGAAATCGTTAAAGCTGCTTTTATCGATGTGTCCAACATGTGCCGACGTAAGGGGCTTCGCACGGAAGATTATAACGTCAGTGTAATTCCTGCATCTGAAGCAGGTAGAACTTCTGGTGCCTGCGTTGTGATAGAGGCTGTCACCCCTGCAGCGAATGTAACTCTCTTCGGTGGCCTGGTCCTCAGCAAGCTCTGGGAAGCCTATGAACAGTATAGACCATTAGCGGTAGCTCGCTACCCGAACACCATCCATCCCTCCACCTCACAGCCACAGGCACACTCAGCCTCCCCCCAAGTTTCTCATACAAATCCAAATGACTTTCAAAATTTTCAAGCACTTTCATCGGCGCGTGAACAAGCCTCGCTCAAGACGGGGATGCCTATACAACCGCGTGTGGCGGATAACGTGACCTCTGCAAGGTACAACGACCCTGTGAATTCTCAAGTGTGGCAGATCCCAACCCTTACTATTCCAACCAGTGGGCGGATACTCCAGCTGGCCAACGTTCGAGCCGAAGGCACGGGACAGCATTATTACTGTAATGAAGACAACGCTAATCTGGGCTTGATAAACACGGCACCCCTTCTACCGGGATACTCTGCCCCTGTTTCCTCTGGAACAACCCCCTTTCCAGCCCCATTTCAGTCCCTGACGCCGTCTCTCAACGGGGACGTGATGCCTGCGCTGCAACCGATTCCGAGCCTGCTGTTGCCCACCCCTCACGCTGCGGCGGGGCAGCACTCTACCGGTGGACTCAGTGCACATGCGGTGCTTCCCGGAACCCGTTGGGGCGAGATCATGGCAACGCAGCAGGAGAACCTTTGTCAGGCGTGGAAGCTGGATGTGGCACAGTGCTTGGGTGTATCAATGAACGATGTACCAGAGCCGTTTCTTGCCAAGGACTGCTTGGTCGGGGTCTTCCAGCACGCCAGCATGAGCCCTGAAATGGTACAACAGAAATTGTCTTCTTTTCCCTTCTCCACCGTGTGGCAGCTCTACCCTCGGCGCTCGAGGCACCGCTCCCGAGGAAGGTCGTCGGGCCGCTCCTCCGGCCGCCGGTCGAGTCGGAAGGGCTCTTCGCGTAGCAGTTCGAGAGCCCACAACGAGAAATCTACTCGAAGCACACCGTCGTCTCCTCGAAGGAGTGAAGAATACGTGGTGCATCTCCCTGGGAATGCGTGGACGTTAGAAATTGTGCGGCGGCACGAAGCAGAGCTTATTGAGGCCGCCTCCAAGGATGTCTGCGAAGCTCTACTTCAAGCTCGAGTAGCATTCCCACTGGCCAGCATTTCACCTCGTATACTATTGGATGGTCAGACTATACGGCTTGCGTTTCGATTCATTGACGAAGTAGATGAGCGAACAGTCGCTCTACGTCGGATGGCGCTCTCGGGGTGCACTTACCCCGGGTTCTGGAGATTGTACCAAGAAAAACTCGCCGTACTAGGTGGCTCCCCCACCAGAGGCACTACTTCCAATGTGGGTATCAAGGAATCGCACTCTACTGCGGGACACCACGCCGGCGCACAGTACCGCTCGCCGCGCTCACACGCTTCCGCCTACGCCACCGCTTCGCAAGAGTGGTCCGACCGAAGCGGCAGAGAGAGCCCACGCAGCTGGCGACGTGCGGGACCGCCTGACGATGGAGCACTGCCCCGCCGACTGCACAAGCCGTCACCTCGTCAGAGCATACCCTCATCCCCCTCCCGTCAGTGGGGAGGAGAGTATGCTGCTGGTGGAAGTGCGCGACCGAACAGCTCCAGCCGTCCTCCTCTTTCCGAGAGGCGGAGCTCGCTGCTGTCCTCACCCCGCCGACCCGTCGGATATTCTTCCAAGGCAGCGGCAAGTCGACCCATCGCGCCGGAGCGGGAGTCGACCCCCTGGATTCACCCGCCCTCTCCGCCGGCGCACAGCTCCGCCTCGCGCCGAGGCCACTCCGCCGGCCCCACTGGTAGTGGACCGCATCGCACCCGCGTGCCAATGTCTCAGCAGTCCCCCAGGGCTGCCTCTCGCGGTCCAGGGCAGGGAAATCTTCGGCCAGACACCGCCAGAAGTCCTCAATCTAGGCGAGCAGCGGCGAAGAGTCCAAGGTCGTCCAGCGCTGTACAGAGGCCTCCACCTCGAACTTCTAGAAATACAAAGTCCAACAATGCAAGCCCTCCTAAAAGGAAGTCGTCTCTGAGCCCTGGTGGCTCTCGGCCCGCCGCTTTGGAATCAGAGGTGACCCGTCCGTATGAAATCTTACTGGCTGGAGACCAGTGGAGAACGGTATTGCAGGGGACACCCGATGAGCTGAAGGAGGCAGTAATCACGGACGTCGTCAATGAGTTGCAAAGGGCGGACTTGGAGGCTCCACGGAATCTCATGAGGTGCAGCTTTTCCTTGACCCCGGAAGGAATTAAGATCGAACTAGAAATCGATGATAAAGCCCCAAAATTTTTGGATGTGCGGCGCAGGGTAGTCATTGGTCCCTGCGCTTACCCCACTGTGTGGTCTCTGTATGCCCGGTACGCCAAGGCGAAGAAGAGAAAATCAGCGCAGCGGCCAGTTGCTCTAGGGTCGGGTAGGGACGAGGATCGAAACAGAGGTGGCTTATCGACTCCAAAGGGAAAATCTAGAAGTCCTCGAAGCCCTAGTAGAGAATCGTCAGCCGGCTCCGGACCAAGGATCAGCCGTGCATCGCATCCACGTCAAAGGCCCGTGCAGCCAGAATCAAAGCAATCAGATGAGTCTGTCAAACATCACACAGAGCACTCTCTTTTCTCCGGTAACGCGTGGCCCTATGCACTTCGAAACGCCAGTGAGGACATGGTGAATGCAGCTATGTCCGACCTGGAGGAGACTCTAGGCAGCGCTAATTTGAAGCTTTCAAAGAGGAGGGTGAATCTTGAGTTTAAGCTGAATAACACTAAGCAAGTGGAACTTGCCATGACATTTAGGGACAAAATTTCGGATGATGATGCTCAACGTCGAAGGATAGCAGTGTCGAGGTGCCAGTTTTCACGGATGTGGAATATTTACGGCATCATGGATCGCGAAGAGAAGAAGAAGCGAGCTCACCAGCGCTCCCAGGACTCCTCCATGAAGCACGAGCAGGATCAGCCGAGTCGAAAATCGTCCCTAAGGAACTTATCACCTCGGCAGTCTCTCCTCCCCTCAACATCCAAAGGTTCCATCATCACTCCCGCGTCACCCCAGAGGAAGTTGTCTGTGCCCACATCTCCTGAGATGGAGGATAGCATCGGAAACGGACTGACGAACGAGAGCAACGGGATGTTCAGGACATCGCTAATCGGGCCGTTCTGGAAGAAACTCCTTCAAGAGTATCCGGAAGAAGTGAAGGCTGCCGTGGAGCGAGACGCCAAACTGGCTCTTGATCAAGCGAATTTAATTCTTTCGTCAGGGGATCTCATTGCTCAATATAAGCCGGGAGTAAATGGCATTGACCTGCTATACCGCTTTGGCGCTCCCCTCTCCACGGAAACGGAAGCGATTCGCAAGAAATGCATTCTCCAATGTGCTTTTCCTGAGACATGGAAGCTCTACCGTGAGACGTTTGGACAGCAACAGCACCTCGCCAAGCTCGCGTCTGGTGACAATGTGTGGAACTACACCGACTCTTCGAATGAACTCTCTAGTAGCTGGCTTCAGAATGCTGATGTGTCGGCGTGGTCTCCTCAAGGGATGCTCTTCCGACGCTTTTCCGAGGACCCGGAGAAACCGCTGCGCCAACCTCAGCTATCGGCGTCGATATCGCATCCGCTGGTGCCCCCACTTCATTTCCCTTCCTCCTCAGTCGAGAAGGTTCCTGTTACTCTGCGCATTCCCGGAAAACAGTGGGATGCAATCTATGAAGGGCATCGCGAGTCAGTCGAAGAGGCACTGAAAGAAGACGTCCGTTGCTGTTTACGAGAGTCAGACCTACCTCCCAGTAAACCGTACAACCTCCAGTTTTCTACTAAACCAAATTTTCTTAAAGTGGAAGCGGATGTGAACGCACCAGCTCGAGAGAGAGAGCACCTGTCAAAGGTTCTAAAGACGTATTCGTTCCGTAATTTATCTCGCGTCCGTGATGAAGCAGAACGGAGCGACTTCTATTGTGCTCTACCTGGAGATAACTGGAGTACGCTAGTTGGTGAAAAGGCGGATAGAAAAGAATTCGAGAAGGCTGCGGCATCCGATGTGGTAGACACTTTGCGGAAACAAGGAGAAGCGCAGGACAACCTTCCAAATATTCGGTGCATTCTCCACCCAAAGCCAGATGGGTCATGTAAGCTTACTTGCCAGCTGGCATCTCCTGTATCCCGCTCTCGCTATCATCATCTCGCCGATCACATCGGGCGCTGCCGTTTCCCAAAAGTGGCACAGCGATATCGAAACGCTTTATCGGCACAACAGGCGAACAAAGTCATTCCGTCTTCTACACGTGTCACCATCCGATCACCCGGATCGACCACGCTGCTCGATTTACCGCCCACTCCACATCTGGAGGGGCTTGACAACGCCACCTCCATCCCTCCCATCGACCCCAACAGCGGCCGCCCATTGATTCCACAGTACTCGGACAGCGGAGAAGATGAGGACAGTCAATATCCTTACTCAGGGCGAAGTACAGACCGCTATCCGACTTCCTCAGCATCACATCGCTATGAAAAAACAACGCGGAAAGGCTCTCAAAGCAGAGACCCTGGCAACGAACTGTGGTCGCCGCGACCTAACCGAGAAGGCCGTGGGGATGGCTCCAGAAGCCCGCGCTGGAGGCGTGGGGATGATGACGCCTTAAGGCGTTCTGACCGAGAAGGCCGCGGGGATGGCTCCAGAAGCCCGCGCTCGAGGCGTGGGGATGACGACGCCTCAAAGCGTTCTGACCGAGAAGGCCGCGGGGATGGCTCCAGAAGCCCGCGCTCGAGGCGTGGG
>JASAOA010001148.1:0-11617 GCA_030849815.1 Vickermania spadyakhi | reverse complement strand
CATGGAAAGTAATAAAGATAGAGATATTTCTTCAGAGACATTATTGTACTTTGTTCGACGTCAAACTCGAACTCAGGAATAGAACCGCCCCCACACCGGCGCGTTCCCGGGCAACCCACCCGCCCCGGCGAGCCCTCCGACAGCGACGGGCACGGGTGCCGGCACTCCCCAGCCCCGCCCTCCATTCCCGAATTAAAGTTTGATGACGAACAAAGTACATAATGCCCCAGAAGAAATATTTCTATTCCCATTACTTTCCATGAACTCTTTCCTCCTACTGTATTTTCCTTTTATAGCAGTAGGTAGCTGCGTCCCTGGCAACCCTACTCACTACTTACCGTTTATACTTTGAAAACCACGTTCCGCTTGCTTTTTTTCTTTATTTTCAGACATAATCGATCGACGAATATTATATAATCCAGAATTGGAATACTTGTTTTTTCCTTTTAATGCAGACATCGCACAGCCAGAAGATTACTTTACGCCAATGGCGTGCTTTTGCGAATATCTGATAAAAACCAATAAGTTAACTGACTCTGGACACTACTTATTTGGGTGTTCCTAAACCACAGATGAATTGGAAAAGATATGGTTTTCGCCTTTGTGGCTGAGGTAGTTTCTTCGTACCTATCAGTGTACACAACATGACAGTAATAGTTCTCTCTCTCTTTTTCCCTTTGTCAGAACTATCTTCCTTAGAACCGTGTACACCCAAGGTAAACACTAGCAGGTGAAAGCTTATCTTTTACACAATGTGATGTCAACAACGGCGAGCTCCTGCACGCCAAGTGGACTCTATCACAATCGTCCTTTCTTTTGCTTACCAAGGTATCGAGACATTCAGCTCCGCCGGCTACTCCGCAGACAGGTCGCTGCCACCCGAGGAAGCGACACGCCACGCAAGATCCTCCGTCGCATGGCGGCTGTCGCACAGCGCACTCAGTCGCTCCTTCATCTCCTTCAGCTCCTCATTTTGCTCTCGAACGATCCGCATCTCAGTCGTCAGCTCCGTGATTTGATGTTGTACAGCGGCATTCTGAGTCGTTATTTCGGTCTTTATTTTCGACTATTTTATTACGAAGCTCTGATTTGATGTCGTTCTCGAGTAGTGTCTTCATCTGTTGCATTTCGGCTTGCAGCTGCCGTAGCACCTGAACGACCTCCTGGCTCTGTTGCCCGATACGGATGCATGGTGGCAACAGCTGGTGGCAATGGCTAGAAAGAAAATTAGATATGTGTGTAACTAGAGATGTATGTATGTGGTACGTGTAACGAGTGTCACTGGAGTCATGGTGTGGAATCCAGGAAAAAGAGAGTGAAAACACAAAGAAAGAGGAGATCCAAACAGAGGAAGTGTCATCATACACGGAGAGAGCGCTGCTCTAGATAAATTGACTACACCTGGTGAAAGGGGATTCTATTTTTTTAATTATGGCCTTCAGGAAGCCTACGCCCTCCCGCACGTTTGTTTTTTTTTTCCCCGTGAGAGAGAGTGAAAATGTAAAATAAACGTTTTGTAAGTCGGTACTACACCACATACTACTACTACAATACAATATATATATATGGATTTTTAAGTCACTAGAGCCAGTTCTTTCTTCTTTTTTTTTTTACTGTTCTAATCAGCACAAGGATCATGTGTGACGTTTGTGTGTGTAGCATTGTATTAAATATTTTTTTAAAAAAAAGAAACAGCCCAATGCAAAACAAAAAACAAAAGAATGGAAACACACAAAAAAAAGTGCGGAACTCCTTGGTTCTTTTTGCTCTCCTCCCTTTCATATAAACGGTGGAAGTGGGGCTTGAGTGGTCGTGGTTCTGGGCTCTGCTTTGCTATTGGGTTGTTGGGACTATTTACGATAGGTCAAGCAGCATGCGAGCGGGCTCTTCGATCAAATTCTTAATCTTCACGAGAAAGGTCACGGCATCACTGCCATCGATGAGACGGTGATCGTACGTCAAGGCTACGGCCATGATGTCGCGGACCACGATCTTGTCCTCCACCACCCACGGCTTTTTCTTAATCGCGTGCATCCCCAGAATCGCCGACTGCGGTGGGTTGATGATGGGCGTCCCCATCCAGCTACCGAACACACCGCCATTAGAGATGGTGAAGGTGCCGCCGGTCATCTCTGCCATGCTGATCTTGTTCTCCCTCGCACGCTTGCCGTAGTCCGCGATGCTGCGCTCAATCTGCGCCAGGTCCATGTCCTGCACGTCGCGGAGCACGGGGACCACCAACCCCTTGCCGGTGGAAACAGCAACGGAGATATCGACAAAGTCGTGGTAGTCAATGGTGTCGTAGCCAAAGCTAGCGTTAATGATCGGCACATCCTTCAGTGCGATGGCGCTGGCCTTGACAAAAGGGGACATGAGTCCGAGCTTGATGCCGTGGCGCTCGGCGAACTGGTTTTTGTACTTTTCACGAAGCTGAATTAGCGGCGTCATGTCAATCTCGTTGAAGGTGGTGAGCATGGCAGCGGTGTTCTGGCTCGCCTTGAGGCGGTCGGCGATACGCTGGCGCATAGAGGTGATGCGCACACTCTTCACTCGGGAGTCCACGGCAGAGCCCGAGACGAGACTGCCAGGAGCTGCACGAGGCTCCGCAGGGATCGCGAATGGCTTCATCGGGCGTGCAGCTCCAGTAGGGACAGCAGGAGCTCCAGTAGGGGCTGGCGCAGTAGTAGGAGGAGCAGAAGTAGGAGGAGCCGAAGCAGCAGCAGCTTTAGGGGCTGGCGCAACAGCACTACCAGCGGGGGCGGTACCTTCCTTTATACTAGACAACACGGCACCCACTTCAACGTCATCGCCGTCCTTGAAGTGAATAGCAGTGAGCACGCCGTGGCTTGGCGCACGCACATCCACGTTGAGCTTGTCGCTCTCGATCTGGCAAATGACCTCATCTTCCGCGACTGCATCACCGACCTTCTTGGTCCAATTGACCACCTTGCCAGAGGAGATCGACTCAGCGATGGTCGGGACGACAATGTTGGTGTCGTAGCGGAAGCTGAACTGCATCGCACTGAGCATGGGGAGGGGGTGGTGCGCCACACCCAGGCGAGGCACCGCTGCGGCGGAAACGGTGGGCAGCACACGCGAGGAAAGACGACGAAACATAGCGGCAGATCAGCTCTTCTTACGTGTGTTCGTGGGTCTTGTTTTTTCTTTTTAGGTAACGAAAGTCAAGAACGGAAATAAACAACAACTGAAATCAAATAGAGAGAGAGAAAGAGAGAAAGAGCCATACAACCACACAAACACTAAGCGAGAGGGTCTGGTCTGCAGCAAGGAGTACAAGCGTTAGTAATAATCTCATAAAGGAATTACTATTGAAAAAGCTGTGAGAAAAGACATCGATAAAGGTTTGTTTAATATATTCTTAAAGGGGTGAAACGAACGTAACAAAAAAAAAGATAAATCTATTGAGCAAATGAATTTTTAAAAAAAAAAAAGATGGTCGGTTGTAGACCTCAACGAGTTCGCCACCCTTTACTCAGGAAGTCAAAAAAATATACGCCCAATCGTCTAAACACAATTTTGTTTGGACGGCTCTTGATACTGTAGAAGTCGATTTCCCGCTCTCTTTTTATCTTGTGATTCCTTTGTTTGGGGGTGAGCTATAATATTACTGTTTTTATTATCGTCCATGATGAAAAGCAATTCGAAGAAGCATTTGTCGGACGTCCGAGTCCAGCACCACCACCACCACTACCAGCAGCATCCCCAACAGCGGCGCCTGAAACAATAAAAAACGAATCGAAGCCCTTGGCGAGGGGAACACTACTGCTGAATTCATTTGCAGAGATGAAGCTACGAGCTCTGAAGAAGGGCGGGAAACCGCAAAAGATGGTGGAAGCACTTGCCTGCACCATCGTAAGAGCGCGTGATGGAGCAGCTGGATGACATGGCTCACACCACGCGCAGTACCTCCGTCCTCTGTGAAGTCGAAAGTAGTGCCAAAAGAGGAATTTCGAGTCCAACTCGATGGAAGCCACCATGCAAGGAAAGACCAGCTCTCCGGCAGATCTCTGTTAGTCGTCGTCGCTGCAGTTGGTGGCTCCAGACGGGAAATCCAAAAGAGAAGCCCGAGTGCGCAAAGCACAAGAGGGCTCGGGAGAACATCGTATACTTCCCTCCAACCGAACCGGATGCGAGCGCTCGCCTGCGGTGGTGTGCGGGACGACGATGAGAGGGGCGTCTTCAATGCCGACGAGGTAACGGTAGCGAATTTCGGTGGCCGGACGGGTTCGTGACGGCGACGGCGGCCATAGCCAAGTAACAGAGCGAAGCTTACAACGATACGAAACACCATGTTCCAACGGTGTAAAACGAGTAACGTCTCCACCACTTCTGTCTTGTCGCAGCTGTCAGAGCCCCCTTCGGAACGCGGCAGGGTTCGCGTCGTCGTGGAAGCAGAGTGCCGGTGGGAGGGATCCGAAGGGGCCTGGCTGCTCTGCTCCGCCGCCAAAGGCGTAGTCGGCGTCTGAGACGGGTTCCATGGACTTCGACTAGAAAGCCCTCGACACGACGGAGCCGAAAAGGAAGAGGAAGTGTTGACGTCGACGCTCCTGTGCGGCGCCAAGAAATCTGTAAAGGGTAATTGAGCGGTGGACGCACAGCCGGAGAAGTCCCACAGCCACACCGAAAGCTTCTCCAAACGTGTGAGCGGGAAAAGAGCTGGCAAGAGAGGCGTCGCATAAGAGACTAACCATGTCATCCACCCAACAACGGAGCCGCTGGTCGACGAAATGCTGGTGTTGAACTTGCTTGGGTGAGCCGAATAGGAAGAAGAAGCTGGAGAAACGAACGGCCATTCTGGAGTGCCTTGTTGAAGGGCTTCGTGTTCTACCGGGAGCGGGACAACTCCATTCCATTCTCTGGAGGACATTGCGGTAGACGAGGAGAGCCTGCGCGCCATCGTACGGCCCCACACCCCGCAAAAGCCTCCCACATCCAGAGCCGCTGTAGGAAGAGGACGCCATGATACCTCCTCCAGAGCAACCCTGCCACCACTCTCGCGATGAAGCATGGCATCTTGATCCATGCGAATGGCGAGCAACACGAGGTAGCTGCTCACCACAAACACGATCGAAATCACAACAGTGTAGTACTGTTGCCGGCGCAGCAAGTCGGGATCTCCGACCGCACGAATAAAGCACTCCAGTAGTCCGTTCCAGGCCATTGGGCCGATGGTGTGGCAATAATACTGGAGGGCTTGCACCAGGCCCTCGCTGATCCACCGCCCCGAGTACAACACGACCAGCAGTGGGCGTGCGAAAAGGGGGCCCATCCAACTCGAGGCAAACCCAATGTACAGTGACAGCCGCAGCATTCGTTGGAGCCCGAGGACCGCTTCTCTCTGTTTTCGAACCGTCGCGTCGATATCCTCCGCGGCATCTGCACGCGCTCCAGTATCGCCCGCCGCGTTGCTTCCTGCAGAGGAGGGAGGAGTCCCGTCTTCGGTGGCGGCACGCGTCGGGTCCTCGAGCGGAGATGACGACGGGGTTTCACTGGAGGACGATTCCGTGTCATGCAGCAGTCGAGACCAGTGGCTCTGGCAGGCATTTTCCCAGATGCGAAATAACAAGCGTGTCACCAGGGCCCCTAGTCGAGTGATGGTTTGATAGCAACCTCGTGATGCTGCATCTGAGACGCTGAGGAGCGCCAAGTTGGTGCCTTCCGAAAGAGCGAGTCGAATCAGGCTCTCGCGTAAAAAGGTCCACAGCAGCACAAAATGATGTTGAAGAGCTTGTCGCATCCACCTCCAGTGAAGATACGACCACGGAAAGTACGAGAGACAAAAAGGGAACGGCACGGAGCCCTTCGGAAAGCGGGAGGAGACCGAAGACGCACGCTCCAACTTCTCTGTTCGCCCTTGGCACTTCTCCTTCGTCACTGCTACTGCTTCCGTCTCTTCGTCCTCCATGGGCTTGGAGGGCATCGTCGTGTCTACCGCGTGGGCAGGATCTGAGCCAGACGGGTGGGATGCGGCCCCGCCCAGGCAAGGTGATGATGGTACACAGGTAAACGGATTGCTAGTCCACATGCCGGCACCTTCTTCCTTGCCAACGTGGTGATTTGTAGCCGCAGAAGCGGTCGGTTGATCTTCAGCGATTTTTTGGGGAGGTGCGGGAGGCTGCAGCGCCTGCGTGCCGCACAGCCCACGGCACCAGCGCGGGCCATTACACGCCAACAAATAGTAGAGCAAAGTGGTGAGCGTGTGGAGGAAGAAACCACATCCAAAAACGAGTCGAACCCGCCACTCCAATTCCATCCTTCGCATCTGCACTTGCAAGGCGTGTTGCTCTTCCGCCATCATGGAGTTGGTAAAGGTCGTCGTGGAGGAGGGAGCTTCGGAGGACCCTACCAAGTAGTGCAACAACAGCAGCGTGGCACTCAGCCGGACAATCATGGTGGTTCCCTCCGCCAACACAACCGTTCGAAACAAATCGAGTGATGTGAGAACCGCAATGACGGGCTCCACGACGGCCATGCCGGCCAAACTACTCCACACCAGCAGCTCCGGGATCGCCATACGCACGCAGTGAGAGCACGTCGCTACCCAATGAAGTGCCCTTGACGTGAGGGTGGTGCTGCTACTATTCATTCGATGATACGCCCACGTCACGCGCCACACCTCCCACAGAGGCTTCGATAAAGACGGAAACAACGTCCATGAGGACAAGGACGACGTCGTCGAAACGGTAAAAGGTGCAGGGGAAGTAGTGGTGGTGGTAGCGTTGAGCAAGAGGACTTCAATCACAGAAGTCTTCTCTGGGGTTGAGGTGTTCGCCACTGCGGGTGATGCCACGGTGTGGTGCAGTGTTACTCCTATCTTGTGCGATGCGGCGGAGACAGCGGAGAGAAGCCACGGCAGCACAGGCACCACGAGGCCGCCACACAGCTCCACCACGAGCATGAGCCCAACGCATGCGGGTATCGCAAGGGCAGCGGTGTTCACCAGCGCAGCGACACGACGACCATCGAGAGCGAAGAATCCGGTGGTGGTGGCGGCAGACGTTTTCCCTGCGAACACTTTTTCCGTCTTGCCGTTCTTCTCGTGGGACACCGGCGACGTTGCTGCGGTGGACGGAGAAGCGTCTGCTCGGATGTCCTCGTCTTCCTGGCGAATGCGGTATCGAGAGGTGACATTGCGAATCGCCTCACGGCTGACGAACAAGACGGCGTCGACGTAGACCTGATACGAGAAGCTCAGCCCGGCTTGAGAGGGCCTCAGCGACCGCGTCACCCATGTGGAGAGACCAAATGTCAGCAGCCGAAGAAAAATGTTACAGACGATGGCCGACACGAGTTGCGCCACAAAACGAGAGGACGTACTGCCCAGGGAAGAAGAAGGGGATGCGGGCTGGCTCATCTATCTTTTGTTGCGATGACTAAGAATTAATAGTTGATAATATTCTGCAAGAGTCCTCTCTCTCTCTCTCTCTTATGAAAAGAGTTTGTTGTCTGTTTGTTATCTGTTTTATACGACTACAGAAACATAAAAAGAAAAAAGATAAGAGAAAAATAAGAGAAATATTCAAAATCCAAACCAATTGATTAACACATTTTCTGGAGCCTGCGACAAAACATAATTTGGAGTATTATTTTCTCCACTAGTTAGATTAACCAGATTAACCAGAAATATATATATTTTATTAGTACGTGCGGTCCTTTTCATCTACCAGTCGGTTTCTTTTATTCGCTAGTATTTTACTCGTTTTTTTTTTTTTCTAGATGTTATTTCTTTAACTTGTTGTTCGTTGATGATTCGCCTCCTTCTCGATCTCTTGTCTTTGAATATGAGTGATTTCCAAAAAGAAAAAAAAACAATAGTTAATTACGTTTCATTCCTTCTTTTTATCAGTCCTCATCCACGAGATCCTTATCCAGTGGCAGTCGTCTGCGCGCAAAGGTTAGGTAAGCACTGTGGCCCTTCGACACGGCACACGCTCGAAGTCGGATCGCCCCTGAAGACCGCGAAGGAGCCTCGGCGCTGGCGGCGCAGACCGCCGGATTCTGCGTTTCCTCTTCATCGGCCGTCGCCTTCCTCGCGTCTACCGACCCGTTGGCTGCGGGTGTCTCGCTCTCCCGCGGACGTTTCCACGTGGCGCCGGAAGGATTCGGGAAGACCGATGCGGGTGGCCCCGGTTCAAAGTACTTGCTCAGCGCCTCGACGGTACGAATATCCACAAAGTCGTAGGGAGGCTCGCGTAAGGCGCTACACAGCCGTTGTGTTTGCTCGATGCAGGGAGAAAACGTCGCTAGGATGCCACCGGGCTTCAGCACGTGCCGCACGTTCTCGACCGCTTGCCATGGGGCGGGGACATCGAGAAAAACGGCATCGACGCTCTGCGCCGGAAGTCCGAACCCCGGCCGCGGCGCCTCTTGTTGCTCCACCACATCACGCCGAATCAGTCGCGTTAACCGCCCGCGTCGTTCGGCGTCTCGAGTCGCCGGAGAAGGAGGGAGGTCCGCCGGGTCCTCCGCTTCCTCCTCCTCCTCCCACTCCACATCCACATCGGCATTGGTGGTGCACACGTCTCTCCAGTGACTCGAGACGAGGCAGTGCCCATCGTCGGGGCGCCTACCCTCCTTCTCTGCCGTCGACGCCGCTGTGGTGCCGGGCCTCCGCCCCTCCTCGAAGCCGTGCGCCGCGAACTCCTTGGCGGCATCGAGGCATCGGCCTTTATGGAAGTCACACGTGAACACCGTCCCGTGCGGGCTGACCACCTTTGCCAGGGAGTGCGTGAGCGAACCGCTACCGGTGCCAGCCTCGACGACCCGCCTCCCAGGTCGAAGGCGCATCTGCAGGCAGATCACCGCGATGTCCGTGTCGTAGAGGATCTGCGTTCGGTGCGGCACCGTTTGCGTCCAGAGTGTCGCCGTGAGCGGAAGAAGAAGCAAGCGAGGAGGAGGGCCCGCATCGTCCCGACGATTGCTCATGCCGCTCACGTAAGAGCCCAGCGGCTTTCCAATGAGGTCAGAGTGGTGAAATTTACCGATTTTGCAGTGAAAGAGTTCTCCGTGTTGAAGGAGCAGTGGCGTGAACTGCTCGTGACCTTGTGAGGCAATAATGGTATCACCCGCACACGCCAGAAGGGGACCCGGTCCTCGAGTGGCCAACATACCTCTATTAAAATGATGGAAATGGGATGGAATATCTACTTTCCATACAGCAGCCTGTGTCTTCTTTCTCTTTATCACACTTTACGGCGTTTACTCGTCTGGTTCAAAGCACTACGACCTCATCCCATCGTCCCATTCAAGCGATTTCGTGTAAAAAAAAAAAAAAAAAAAAGGCAAATGAAGCAAAAAAGAAGAAGAAAAAGAAGTCTGGGTATCCAAGCACCTACGTAAGATGTGCGCAGCATTAATCATCATCTCAAGGGTACAGATAATAATAATTTAGTTTTGTTGTCAGGTGTTGGAAAAAGAAAATAATGGTAAATCAATGGAAGCCATCGAACAAAATGACCTTTCTCTACTCTGAATTGATATAAACAGGTGAAGTACACTTTAAAAAAAATGTATCGCAGCGAAATGGAGTATTTGCTGTGTGAAAACGTCGTATCGAAGGGCATCAAGTTTTCAAAGAATCCGCGTCCCCACCATTTCTCTCACTTCACTCCATCCATTATTATATAATAGTATTATATTATATTTTTTGATGCCCTCAACACTTGACGGAAGGTGTCACGAAGACATAACATCTTCCTCTCCGTTGTGACGGCAAGACACGGAGACCAGTCCAGTCGCTGTATATATGGATGAATGGACTTGTCCTAGACGGGTGAATGCTTTACGGATTACTCCCTTGTCCCTTTCTTTCATCTTCCGATTACTTTCTCTCGCGCGCAAGATCTATAAATAATAAAAATAATAAAATATTTGGAGCAGCACCGGAGATCGTAGTCGGTTCAGTTGCCGAATTTATTGCTTCGATTATGCTTCACAGCTGCTTTTACTAAGCAACTGGTCCTCCATCAAGTCATCTTTTGAAATAACCTGGAACTTATTCATATATACATGATCAGCTTGCGTGCTGGCATCGAGGGATTAGAGCTTTAGAAAAACATTTCCTTCGTAGTTCTGAACATCTTCTTTTTTTATAGTTTGCGAAACCGTAAAAATAAATTGTTGTTATTTTCGACGACTAGTTTAATTGTTAGCGTGTTGATTTACTAGCACACCAGTTTAGTAGTGGTGCTTTGTGAGCTTTCCTAGTCGTCTCTTCTCTATATCCCTATCCCGACTCTCAAAGAAGTCAGATGCATTTAGTTTATTATTATTATTATTGAAATTGCAAGTTTTAGTACTGCGACTTCAACAAATACCTTTCATATTCATATATATATATATTTTTGGGAAAAGCCGTTACAGAGTGTCTCGAGCTACAGCAGCGGTCTCATGCCCACACCCATTGGTCAGCAGCGCCGTCACACCATCGTAAGGGGTGCCACAGAGGAGCGGATGCTGTTCTATTACGCGAATCCTCTGGATGGCGGTGCCTTCGTGATTAAACCGTGAAGGAAGTATTAAAGGGAGCCAACCTACTCTCTACAGGGGAGACTGTGCTGCCACTTCATACGAGTAATACGCCAGCAGGTTCGCTGCTGGACAGACAGTCCCTCTTTATTTTGTTGTTGGAGCTGCAATGTGAGCCAATACGTTAAGCCAATGGGTTATTGGGGCTGACACCGCACACCTCTCTACCTTCTATTTAGCTGCTCGTACGTACTCCCAACTGACTTCTCTCACTGAATTGAAATTAGCAGTACAACACCTCGAAAGACCTGCAGAGGGCATTCACACAAGCGCAGCTATGGGCTCCACATGTTCGTAGACCGCTAGAGCAGAAGGCAGTACATCGAAGGACACAATCCAACAACAGCCTCTCCATAAACCAGGAAAAACCCAAATGGCACGTTCCACATCGACATTCACAGCATGAACGAACTCGCATTCATCGCCTGCTACTGCCTCAACCCACTCTTTACCCTACCTCAACAACTCTTGAACACCCTAACAAACAACGAACACACACACACACACACACACACACACACACACACACCAAGAGAGACTCCTGCCCATAGCTAGAAAAACATTGACCAGTACTCGAATTTTAGCTCCACCGCATGTGCCTGCTGGACTACGAAAAGTTGAAACGTAGAGCCCGTCCAGTCACGCCTTCCAACAGAGGCACTTCCCTCCCTACAGGGAAACGCTTTCGTGAATATGTCATTTGTGTTACTGTTCTTCAATCAATACCCCAAGTTGCTCTCATAAACACAGTTCTAAATAATGATGACAGAAATATACACGAGCAAACGCCGACCGTCACCTCCCATACTTCCATACACCAGCATGCAAACCCCACAACAAAACCAACGTACAAAGCACCAACGGCTACCCAACACACACTCATAGGCAGAAGACAGCGGTAACGAAAAGAATCATTTGCTGCATTCTCAGAAATGGCACCCCAACACCAGTAGCGGTTTGTTCTGTACTTTCCGTTGTTTTTTTTCGTCTGCTTAACTATGTGTTCTTTTTGTAGCATCTCCATCGTGAATACTTTCGCATGTACTCCGCTCCCCATCGTCCTAAAACA
>JASAOA010001147.1:0-11509 GCA_030849815.1 Vickermania spadyakhi | reverse complement strand
CCACGTGGTACGCCCTGAGCGAGCTGGAGGGAGAGTCGCTGGAGTGCAGCTGCACCTCATCTGCTGTGCTGGATGTGTGCAACTACTCCGACGCGGTTCACCAAAGCCGTGGACGCCGAGACTATTACGTGATCACTGGGTTCCGCCAGGGGCCTGTCAGTGTGGACACAATGAGCACCATCATTGTAAACAATCCATACCGAATGCTGAAACGTTTCTTTATGCGCGCTCCTTCTGAGGATCGCTTTTCGCGGATGGCTGCCGTGCTGGAAGTGCTGAATGTTACGATACCCGCACGTGAGCGGGAGGAGTCGGACGAGAGGTACGACCTCAAGGTGTGTAATTTGATGTGCTACAAGGTGCTCGGTGATGACAACAACAGCAGTTCAGGAATGGATGTGGCAGCGCTGGATGGTGCGGGAGATGACAGCACTGAAGGCGGCTAGAGTGATGCTGAGTCGGAGAATATTTAGTGGTGAGTGCTTTCTTTTTTAATATTGATGTTATTATGTTGTTAAAGTTAATGTAGAAATATGTATTGTAGTTGTGTTCTGTTTTTTGGAGGTGCTTGGAATAGTGGCTTCAATCCAACTCTATTGCTATTGCGGTTAAACTTGGCGTACCTTATTGCACTCCTGTCTCTCCTGTCTGCGAGGCTGCTTGACAAGTATATTGCTGGAAAACACTATTATTGCTACACTTTCTTCACTCTCTGGATGTTTTTTGCTGCGTTGAAGGTACACTGGGGTTCGGGATAGCCGGACTCCGCCACATGTAAGGATTGGCTCGCGCTAGTACACAGCGTACTCAGCAGTGCCGCAGCTGAGACGCTGCTGAGTGTTGGGGATCGAGCACCACCCCGGACCGCCAGTTTCCGATCCAGCACTGCGAGAGACCAGCTGCAGCAGATCACTTCTCTGCTACCCGGTGCACTGCAGCAGAACTCAAGCCATAATAGTACGAGGCAACGAAGCCGAAACGTTTCGCAGCGTGGACACAATCCGAACTCTGCTCTGCTTACCGTTGCCTTGGACTGCCTCTGCAACGCCTCCTTCACAGCCAACCGAGGGATAAGAGGAAGTGCGAGGCTGACATACCAAATCGTTCTCGCTGCAGTATTTTCAACTTTCCTTTGTTCTGCAGTTGCTCGAGCGTGGGCTGAAATGACGGAGGGGCATCAGCAGCTTCAGGCGCTGAAGGGCGTACGTCCACAGCTGAGTTTTCCCTGGTTGTCTGGTGTTGTTGGATGCTCTTTCTAGCATTGAAAGAGGCGGTGGAGCGCGGGGTGATGCGAATGAAATGGAAGCGATCGAACTCCTGAGGTGTTGCAAGGCTGACAGCAGCGAATGCGTGGCGTGGACACAATCTGAAGCGCTGCTGAGAGTGGAGTTCGGGTTAGCGTGAGCGAGGTTCACCTGGAATATTCGAGAATCAATTCTGTAATTGTTGGGGTGGAGCGTGGAGAGAGAAATGCGGCAATTTACGGGGATGGGGATTCCAGAAAGCGGCTTCTTTGGACCAAATGTCCGACTGTGGTTTCCTTCTCGTCTGCCCTGATTCATTATTTAAGCGAATACGCGACTTTGACGGGAGTGAACTTTCGGAGAGCCCTTGAATCCATGCGATAACTCCGCGGATTCAGCGTAGTTCTTTCTGTAGAAACGCACCACGCTGGACGGCCAGTCCGAAAGATTCAATGTCACCGTCTGGCAAGTCGACATTTTGCGGACTCTTTCCAACAGCACAATGTTCCGCCCCCATGGCAGTGCTTCACTAGAATGCGTCCGGAAGTGGGAGACGAGAAAGTTTTCGATGCGCTTTAGCCGATGCTTTTAGCGGGTCCAGCGGCTGTTGGCCTTTCTTCCTCTAGACCTTTACGTACTGAAGTTGCGAAGCACTCTCGAGGTTGCTGGCCGGCACTGTGTTTAATCCACCGCAGCCGTCGTCCAGCTTTGCTGCGGGAGGGTGTGGGCCCACCAGCTCCGTCTCGGCTTCCTTGGAGAGTGTGCACCGCGTGGCCTCCGAGGTGGCGGCGCAACGCATGGCGGCGAAGGCAGCGGAGCGTTGCCGAGTGCAGGAGGCGCTTCACGCCATACTAGAAGGCGTTCGGCAGGAGGAATACGCGGGAGCGGGAGCGACTAACGTCGTGCACGGTGCAAGACTTCGCTGTGATTGAGCAGCTGCAGACTTCCATGAAGCAGAGCGCGACGCAGGCTATTGAGACGTTGAACAAGGAACTGGAGGAGGTGCAGGCGCTTGGCGCCACCTTGGCCAGTGAGACCGATCAACTCCGGGAACGTCTCAACAAGGCCGAAGGTAAGCTAGAAGGCGTTGAGGCGGCATCGCTGTCTCGTATCAAGAGCTTAGTGGATACCCAGATTCAATCGCTGCAGCAGACGCTACAGCGGCTCCGAACGGAGAGGGGGCCGTGTGCGGTGATTCGCCTGGCGAAGATCTCTCATTCTGCAGATGGCGCCGGATAAACCGTTTCCTTTCCTCTCTCTCTGTCGCGAACTGAAATTTCTCTCTTCCCTCGTTTTACCCCTCTGCTTATTGAAGTTAGGGATATGGAGGTGCGCCTCTACCATACACGGATAGTATAGTGGATACTTCCTTCTTCTTTTGTAGATGATGTCCTTTCCTTCTTTTTAGAGACTTTTATTGACACAGCACACGAGAAAATGTCCTTGCTGATCTTTACATGCGGTGAGATATTGCAGTACTGCTGCATCGTGGTAATATATTAATCCATGTGTTCCCTGAGTATTTCTACCTTGTATTTCTCTTTCTTATATGATATTATTGGGATATATATTTATTATTTTCATATCTATTAGATCATAATAACAGTATTTTACTTCGAGAACTAAGTGCGTTCGCCGCTCTGCTTTAGCCTTCTCTCCAGCCTCAGCACACCCGACGATCTCTTGCATTTATTTCGTCACCCTCCGCTGTTTTGCTATCATCGCTCCTATCAATTCGGAGAAAATTTCTTTTAATTCTCTCTCGTTCGATCATGTTGGCTTCTACTGTCTGTCCTCGAAGCACAGCTTCCTGGTGGGTGCGTCCCGCTTTACTTGTCTTGTGGGTCGAGAAGCGACGTCTCACCACCTCTCGCTTCACCCCCTGCCAGAAGAAGTCCGTCAGCCCCGCTCCACGAGCTAGTGCTGGTATACCCTCACTTCATTACGGGAACAACTCTCATGGTAGTACGAGTAGTGGTAGCAGCGGTGGAACTCGTTTCCCTACAACCAGTGGGTTTAGTATGAGAAGAGCGGGTGGCTCGCCTTCTCTGTCGTCTGTTTCCTTCCGGCGAACGTTTTATGAGGGAAAGCAGTCCTCACAAGACGATCAGTCCCCATCCGCCTTCTTCTCATCTTTTGGCTCGGCTAAGAGCCCGGATGCCCAGGCTGCACCGGCGGAGCTGCACAAGATGAATACCGTGGCCGTTACCAGGGCGGAGCAGATAAATTGGCTCTTTGCAGTGTATATTTTCCTCTTTATGGTGATATCGATGGGGTCGGTGGTGTATATCTTGAACGAGGACGGCGGGTTCTCTAGACCAGAAGGTTATGGGGTGTGCAGTGCTCCCTCTTATGAGTACACACAAGAGTCGCAGCAATCCGATCGTGTTGCCGTACAGCGCCAGTGACGGCATTGAAGAGCAGGCAACTATCGTTCTCGTCCTTTAGCTTCTTAACGGGTGCAAGGAAGGAGTGAATAGTGAGTGTGTTGGTGAGTGGGTAGGTGAGGAATATGTGAAAACCCTGAGTGAAGAAGAACGCCATGAGGACTCTGTTCTATAGGCTTTCATTAGCGCATATACGTGTCTCAATCTGAAGTTTACGTGCCAACATGAAAACACCACAACGAAAAAATGTGAATAATAATAATAACATTTGCAGCATCTTCATACGACAAGAAAAAAAACTGCAGAGTAAAACAAAAAAAAGAAAGGACCGGATTCCTTCTGTTTTTCTGGTAGCGTGTGTGCTGTGGCCCGATCATGGATGAACAAGCTTCCTATCTTTTTTTTTTGTTTTTCATTGCATCGAAGAGAAATACATATTGATTCTTAGCCATGGCGAAGGATACCGCCAAGAAGAACTGGCGGAAGAACGCGACGCGCATGAAGGCGTTCTTGCTCATTACCATCTTGGTGAATGTCCTTTACGGCGCCGTCATTCTGTACCGTCGCCGAGGGTATATTCGGCTCGTGGATGTCCTCTCCTTTCTCTTCTGGGCTGGACAGGAATACGTTTGCCTGCGCTCCCTTCAGAGCTTCGCTTCACCGACCTTCGCTGCTGACGGCAGCCTTCAGCACTGCCCCGACGCTTCCAACCCCGCCGAGCTGGGCATCTATACCTTTGCCCAGGACGCGCTGTGGGTGTGCTGGATGGTGCAGTCCCTGTGCAACCTCCACCACGCCTTCTTTGTCTTTTATCTCCCACTCCCCGCCACGCTCCTGTACAAGGGCTACTGCATGGTGAAACCGTTTTTACCCGGTTGGCTGGGAGGCGGCAGCGGAGTGCCGCAGGACAGTGTGGAGCCGGGTGAAAACGGTCCGCAGACCAGGGAGGAGCGTCGCAAGGCAGCCATCAATCGCCGCAAGGGGCGCCAGAACAACTGATGGATAATATACCGCATCCATCATTGTTTGGTCTCACTCCATCGATGGAAGAATGAGCACTCTACCCACCGAAGGGGAGGATAGGGAGGGGTGAAACTCTACACTACGGCCTCCATCTTCCTTCGCGTGCGTTGCAGAAGTTTCTCCCGCACCAGGATCAAGAAGGATACGGATACGGGGATAAGAATCACGCACACACACATTCGATGCGATGTAGTGCGTCTGTCATTGTTTATTGTTTATTTATTGATGTCAGTAAACGGCATTTATAGTAATCCTGATAATAAATAATTAAATAAGAGAGAAGAGAGAAACGGGAACATCTTCCTCGTACTCTGGAGGAAAAAAAAAAAAAAGAAAGGATGATGACGATCTACATTTACTATCAGACGTGGAAGATTTCCTTTTTTAATTTTGTTTGACCAGGTGTTTCATGTTATTCTGATGATGCCCTCCTTCCCGTTTCCTCTCCTGCGCTCTCTGATGAAGGTGTTGTGCAATGTTGAATATGGATTTTCAGAAAATACATTGTGTTGCCCTCTTCGATGCCGCTCTCGAAAGGACTGGAGTAAGTGTTCTATTCAGACAAGTAGGCGGAAAAAAACAAACTTTCTTTTTCTTGGTGTTGTTGTGGAGCACCGAAGTACTGATCTTTGTGTTGAGATCCTCTGTGTTCCAGCCACCTACCCCTCTCATGAGGAGGTCTGCCTGTCCTCCTGTAGTGCTTCTCTTCTCTTTTGTTCTCCTTGTTGAAACTGTTCTTGGATGACCCAACGAAAAGTATTTCATCTTTATCGCTGTCAGCCAATATTCCCTAGGCTAAAAAATTGCTGCCGATAGCAAAAGAATATGCAAATATTGTTGTAACCAATGGGCGCCGCAAACCAAAAGGAAGCTATTCAAGATGTGCAGCATCTACTAACGGCTTCACCACCACCGGACCGTGAAAACTTGCAGCGTGGCTTGGCGCAGTACCACGCGGAGCTCACACGCGGGAGCGAATGGTTCGCAGTCGCGGAGCCTATCGTAGTTGAGCTACTTCGCTCCCGTGTGAAGGAAAAAGCAACCAAGACAGTGGACCGCTTGTCTTGGTTGCTTTCCCACTGCGCCAACAGCCTACTCGCGTTCCAGCAGACATCGGCGCTGCTAGAAGCGAACACCGCAGCGGGTACGGCGGTGGCAGGCCAGGACAGTGAGTCCACCGAGGAGCTCAAGGCACAGGAGGCCATTCTCTACGTCACGGAAATGGCGGTGCGACATGCCTTTCGTCTCATGCGGGAGGACATGACGGTACTCAACGCGATGCTGGAGAGGTCTGGAGCGGGGAAGGCACTCGTGAATGCACTGCTTCTCGTCACCATTAAAGGATCCTCCCCTAACGGCTTTCCACCCCACCGCGGCCTCGGGGTCCAGGTGGGGGTGGCTCGCCTCCTGGTGACGCTGAACGCCTCCGCCTTGTATCACCACGATGCAGATGGAACGCAGGACTTTTTCACAGAAACGGTGTTGAGGTCCTCTCTGCTGGACTCGCTGCTGGCGGTTCTCCTTCAGCGACTCGTGCTTTGGGGGCAGGAGGCGACGTCAGACTGCAGCAGCGGAGCCTCGGATAACAACACCACCAACAACAAAAGCGTTCCTACCCATGAAAATGGGGAAGCTATTGGAGTAAACCCCGTTTCCGGAGAAACCTTGTACCATGATGGCTGTGCCCCGTCCCTTATGTCTGGCTTGTGGAGCTTTTTTAGTTTTCGTAGCGGACGGGATTCAACAGGAGTGAACCTCGATCCTGTGGCCCGGCTGCTAATGCCGTGGTGCGCATTCTACTCCTGCTCCACGCAACGGGATACACTGTTTCACCACTCCGCCGAGCTGTTCAGCCTGCTAGCGATGTACCGAAGAGGCAGTCCCCTCAGGGACCACTGCCCACATCCTGTACAGCGCTTTATCGCTGCCTTGCGTCCGACCGACGGCTATGCGGGCTCCCCTTCCCTCTCCAGCGGCTCCTCTCCACGGATCACCAGCTTGCTGACGGCCCCCGTGCTGGTCTCGAGCGTGCAGATGCTGGAAGCCTTCGCCACCCACCTCGCGCACTGCCCCGCCTTGATGGCGGTGCTGTACTGCGTGGTGATCGACAACCCCCAGCTGTTTCGTCGAGCGCTCTCCTCTCCACCGGTGGACGCCACCGGGACGGAGGTCTATTCCAGAGGACGCCAGGCGACGCTGCAGGTGATCTACCAGTTGCTGGAGATGAGTTTTCTTATTTATCAGAGTCGGTTTGAGGAAGCGTTGCAGCAGTGCTCCACCCTGCCGAGCCAGAGCTACAGCCGTGGCGATGCTCCGAGAAACCCCACCCCGTCCCCTTCACCACAGTCCAATCCTCTGTCGGCGGACAAACCCCTCTCTCCGGCGCAGCTAGTGCGGATGCTGGGGCGGGAGATCGTGTCAGTGGCGTACCCGTATTTAGACTTTATGATTGCCACTCTTTTGTTTATTCTGTCGCAGGATCGGGTGGTGAACCGGCTCGCGTGTGGGACGCTGGCCACCGAGATTGCGGCCAAGGTGGCGCAGCGTGTGATGGTGTTAAGTCCTGCCGTCCGACGAGGGGGAGAGCTGTTCCTCTCCACACCTTACACTCAGAATCTGAGTCTTGGAGGGCTAGCCGTGGCAGTGCTCTGCATCAACATCTCCAAAGCGGTTCGAGAGGACAACGAAGCGCTGGCACACCTCTTTGTGGTGACACTCTCGAACTTGTCCCCCTTTATTCATCACCTTGACGCGGGCTCTGCGCAGCGCCTGCTCAAAACTATCAGTTCCTTGCTTCGCGTGTTGGAGAAGTGCGCCGCTCCGCCCGTCGCGGAATCAGTCTGCGGGAAGGAGACGCCGCCCGGTCACGGTGATACCTCCCGCTACACGGTAGAGTTTGGTGAAATGTGCCTGCGAGTCCTTCGCGTGATGGTGGAGTCGCTGGAGGGTATGCTGCTCGGCAAACAGCGCGGCAACGAGCACGTGGTGTACGAGCTGCTCTACTCGAGAGAGCAGCTCGTGGTCCACAGCAGCGGCGACGCGACGACGCCGCAGAGAGCGATGGACTGGACGGGAACGGACGAGGACTACTCCGCAGCGACGTCCCCTATGACGGGTGAAGCGGACTCTAGCCTCTCCCCGACTTTCCAGATGGCAGCAGTGGAGGCGCAGCACGCGGAGCGGTGTAGTGCGCTGCTAATGGAAGCACGCCAAATGCTACGCAATGTAGAGGGAATGATCCAGTCCTATTACGCCGACATTGTGGTCTGCAGCTCGTCAGACATGTCCGCGGAGGACATCATGGGGCTTATTCGACACAATAGTGCCATGGCTTCAGGTGGGGGTGATTTCACCGCCACGCACGAAAGGAATCATGTGGGGCTCCCGCAAACCTCCTCCGTGGCCTTCGCTAAAGGAGAGTGGCTCTTGTACGTGTACGAGGAGTCCAGCTACAGCTATCGTTTCTTTGGTCCTTTTCTATGGGCGGTACTCTTCGCCAACGGCATGCGTCCCGGCGGGGCAGTGTTTGCCGTTAAAGTGGGGGAATGTCCACTGTTGAATCCAGAGTGAAAGAGGAGATGTCATAAAAAAACAAACGATAGCAAACACACCGAGTACTGAATGGAATGGGTAGACATGCTAGGAGCCGTACTGAGTAGACACCACCGCCTTCCTTTCTCTTTCAAAGTGGTTCCTCGGGTTTTCGGAGCATGAATTGAAATCTCGTGTAGAATACATTCCAGAGGGAGAATAGGAAACCCATCGGACCGATTCTTTCACTGAAGCAAACACCTAGACCATACCCTAACCCGTTCATACGAGTACAATGCTCATGAAGTGTTCATGGTACTTCAATGGGTTGTTTCACTCCAATTTATTATTCATGACGATATTGGTTGTTGAATGCTTTATGTGCTTTACTGACTTGTATTATCTTAAAGAAAAAAAAAACATGATAATAAGAATAACAATAAGAATAAGTACTGCATGCGTTATCTGCGTGTTTTCCTGATTCTTATTGAATACGGAAACCATCTCCTTTGCCCCCCCACCCCTATTTTTATTTCTTTTTTCGGAATAAACTTCTAGGTTTCAAAATTTTTGGCTTTATTTTTTTTTGAAATAAAAAATATAACAAACAACTGTGCGCAGATTCTTCTCTTTCAAAAACAATTGATTTGATTCGTTTCATTCGTGAGAGTGCGAAGGAAAAAGAAAACAAAGTATTGTATTTTGTTCCCCCGTATTGTATCCCTCTTTGTCTTGTCTTGCCTGGCGGTATTGAAAGTCCTGGGGTTGTTGTACGACCACAAAATACGGTAACGAACACGGAGCAATGGACAGCGGTTCAACTGCTTCCTCCTCTATTTTATGTGATTTCATGTAGTTTATGATGTAATTTTTTTCTCTTTTTGCTTCTCTCGATGAAGTCCGTTGAAACCAGAAAAAGATCTCCAGTCTATGGTAGAGCTTCGTTCGGGAGATCAGGAACGAATCCAATTCCACACCACACTGCTAGACGCGCTGGCGTGTAGACCTTTTATCGTCGGCAGGGTCTCGTAATTGTACACTTTTGCTCTGTTTCGCTTGCTCGCTAAGTACTTTCAGCTGCGCTCTAGTCATCCGTTCTGCGTCTGGAGAGTGGTACTGTACGTTTAGCTTGTGCACAGGATACAGTTTCTTTGTTTTTAGGTTAAGCTTGATTACATTACTAGGGTACTTCAGTCACGTTCGTGATCCTTCTCTAGTTCCGTTATTACGCTTTTATATATAAAGAGATTTCCCCACAGAATTCTAATTTTTCTTCCCTTTTTGTTTTTCCGAGTGTTGTTAGTTTGTGTGGAGATGTGAAGCTCAACCCTGGTCCTGTTTTCACTGGTGTTCAGCGGAATGCCATGGGGCTTACGAGTGGGACATATCTTGCTCTCACTCATCTCCTCAAGTCGAACAATGTTCACTTCTGTATGCTCATGGAAGCCCATCTTACGGCCAATGAGGCTCATGCGGCTGGGTCACGATGCTTTTTTTCTTGACCTTCAACGGTGGGGACTTACTGGCCGACATTCGGCAGCCGCACTGGCACCAGCAGGCTGTTCCGGTGGTGGCGCATGGTCCTCCACACATCACAGTCGGAGCAGTGCCGCTGGTGTCATCCACCGCTCCAGAACCAGCGGACACTCCTCCTTCTCATCTCAGGCTCACAGCACCTAGCCCTATGTATGCTCGCCGTGGTAATGTGCCTGTTTTCTGTTTTGCCCAGCCCTGCTATTGGACACACACTACCCGCAGTAACCTCGCACAGCATCTCCACCGGATTTATAATATTTGCTATTTACGACGAACCACGCATTATGCCTGGCATGCTTTATGGGCAGGATCACCAGGATACACCCTGGTGTGTCCAAACTTTTTGTGTACCACAATCATGCAGGAGTCCTGCATCACGCACATGGATGAGCATGGCCCATTACCGTCCCCTCCGGTCTTTTCATACACAAATATATATATGTACTACATATTTACTTTTTTTTTTTTTTGGAACGAGACGAGCAAGAACCGGCGACTGAGATGCCTTGGAAGTCGGGGATGGTTTTGTAGAATCCCTGATGTTGGAGCGACTCCGGCAGACTCCCAGGAGTTATAGTCTCCAGATTACTCAGGGTGATATAACGCGGGCCGAAGTACCATTGAGTGTGAAGCCATGAATATTTCTTCCTCAACACACCCAAACACCGATTCCGAAGTTAAATACGAGTCGTGTCCTTGTGGGCCTCCACCCAGCACTGATGGCACAAGTGTACTCGCACGCCACTCTCTTCATTTACGTGCAGCTGCTGTTCTATTGCCTCTTTCCTTGTTTTATCTCATCTGTAGTTTTCAATCTCTGTTCCTCTAGCGAGCCTTCAACATTAACTCCTGTTGTTTTTCAACGGTAAAAGTACTTTACTTCCTAGACACGAGCCATCACATTGATATAAATATATCAGCTCTGTACTCTTCCTCACAGCTCAGTGTTGCTCGCATCTGCTTCACCATGTCCCTCACACTGCTGATGCGCTCTCTCCTTCCCCCGTGGCGGCTGATGCACCTGTTGCTGCTGCTGCTGCTCCTGCCGGGGACGACGCACACACACACCGCGTGGCCGCAGCGAGCGAGCGCACCAGGCTCCGCACCGCACATTCTTCGTGGCGCTGGTGCCTGTGGTAAGGTGGACGTCTGTGTTCCGTTGTCCACCTCAGACGACAATATGCAGTACATCACTAAAGGTGTTCAGGCTGCACTCGCCACCGAATCTAATTTCAATGTCCATACAGGTGACAGTATATCGACGCTGATCTCCTCGTACCCCAACTTGTTTGCGTTTGCGGGTATACCTTCTGGTTCGTTGACCAGCGACGCCATGGCGCTGAAGAGCAACATGATGAATATTGGTTCAGCGTCTAACGGTAATAAGCAGCGTGTGTGGAATCGGTTGACGTACTTCACGAGCTCTGAGGAAGCGATACAGAACGTGCTGGCGATCCGGTACGCCGTGGTGTACTACCGAAGCAAACGGATCGGCATTTACGCTGGGATGGCAGGGGAGCACGGCTCGCAGTGGTACGACCTGCAGACCAGCTACCTGACGTAGGCTGGATACGTCAAAGACCAGGACTGGTTCATGGAGAGGTGGACCAGGTCATACTCTGCGTTCCAGAAGCTAAGCATTCAGTCCTTGATGGTGTTCAACTACGACGATAGCTTTTTCATCAGTGTTGTTAGAGACACTACTCAGTCTTCCATTATGATGTTCTCCGGGATGTACTACGGATCTGGAATTCTGTATTACTTATCAACTTACCTTGTGTACGGCAG
>JASAOA010001146.1:0-11427 GCA_030849815.1 Vickermania spadyakhi | reverse complement strand
CCTTTTCCTTCTTTCTATAGGTTTTTCTTTCTTTTCATTTCTATTAGGAAAATTTAGAGTCAGCGGTTCTATAATATAATTTAATTTTTAAAAAAGGGGGAGCGGCGAAAAGCTTGGGCTAGGGCTAGGCTTTCTCCCTTTCGTAGAGTTTCTCCTTTGTTGTATACCCTAAATAAAGATGAACTTCTTAAATTATGGATCCCTGTATGGTTTTATGGTATATTTCTTTGATTCCTTTCTTTGATGATTTCTCATATATCTCCTTTATCTTCTTTTACTTGCAATCGACACATTTTCCCAATAGAAATGAAAATAAAGAAAAAACCAATTGGTGAGGGAGAAAAAAGAAAAGGGGTTATTACAGGAAACGACATGCATGGAAGACCAAGAGAGGCACGTTGAAATTCATACCGCATTTTAAAATGCCCAAACAGTACCCATAGGATACTTTTTTAAATGGTCCATGGTTAAAGGCCCCGCCCTTCTAGGGATTATAGTAAAAAACAAAAAAAAAAACGCTATTATTGTGAACACCTGCGGAAAGCTCCAGCGGAAACGCCAACACCGAGCGCCATAACAGGACCTTTGGCGTGCTAGAACGATGGAAAGAGGTCTTGGATATGCCACCGATATCGAACCAAGGGTCACAGTCACCAATGTGACTAAGCTGGATTTGTGAATTGGCGAACGGCGAAGTCCCTTCGGTAAAACTTATATTCATATATATCGCCTACCTGATCGTAATTCTTCTTTAAAACACCCCAACAAAAAACCTTACAACTTTAAAAAGTGATTTCATCCTCCTTTGAACACATTATAATCTTACACTCCCTTATGGTTCGACGGTTTTCACTTGCGATATGCCTCCTTGCTCTCCTCCTCTTCTCTGATTCCTTTATCGGTATTTCGATATACAATTCTCTTTCCAATACTTAATCGAAAAACACAGTATACACTACAACCTTCTTCTAGTTCTACATACGCGTCTCTACATTCCAGCTCTTTGAGCTTTTTCTATTTCCCCAACAACACTCTTTTCTTTTCTTGTAGGCCGTCCAAACAACAGCGAGGGTTCCTTCAGATATGATCCCGAGTTGATGTGCTCGCCACCGATGTCTCAGTGACATATCCAGGCGAACGAGCCTCTGGGGAAGCAAAGCCGCAGGCGATGGAGCAGCGATACGGCGAGAAGATGCGGCACTACCAGGCTGCGTGTGAGGCAAACGAGGTCTATTTTAGACCGCTGGTAATCGAAAGTACGGGCAACATCTACCCAGAGAGTTTGAAGTGGATTCGTCACGTCGGACAGCAACCCCCTGACACGTGCACCACATCGTCCGCTATAGAACGGTTGTACTTGGAGGTGTCGCAGACTCTCCACACGCACAACTGCAAGCAGTATCAGGCATGTCATTGGGAGAACATGTCGGTACTGCAGTGGTATAGAATACCCACAAGGTTTCCCTTTATATATGCTTTTCTTTTCTCTTTTTGATCATGTCTCGTCTGGTTGTGACGCAATGAAACGGGAAGGTACGTAGCGCAGAAATATGCAATGAAGAGCTGAAAACGGTAGATGTATACCACACCATTTCTAATCTAAACGGAAACCACCAGCCATCTTTCAGACACACATGTGTCAGACCCTTTTATGCTGACTGTATACGATAGAACTAGATTAGGAACCGCAACAAATTTTATAAGATTGCTCATTTTTTAGAGGAAGTGATCAAATTTTTCTAGTTACTTTATTCCTTTACTTCGGACAAATGCCCCATCTGCGTTTCTTAACTGAAACATTGACCCGTCAGAACACGACCTTAGCCCTTTGAGCTTTTTCTATTTCCCTAACTACACTCTTTTCTTTTCTTTTAGGCCGTCCAAACAACAGCGAGGGTTCAACCACAAAAAAATTAGATATTGTTACAGTTTCTGTACTTTATTCTAGGAAGGTTTTGCGGGAAAATATATATATAATTTTCTTTTAAAAATAGATGAAGAGTAGACAAGCGTTCCGTCTCTCCGTCTCATTGTTTGTGCACAACGCTGCTCCTCACCCTGCCGTTGTTGGCCCTCCTGCTCCAAGAGGTGGCTGCCAAGGCACAACGCTGCTCATCCTCCTGGCAATACTGGTGTACCTGTATCGCCGCCTTGGCCTGCCACTTCTTGTCGAACCAGAAGGTCCGTCACGGAGAGAGTCCTTTCTCTCGAGGATAACCCTATGTCGGACCCGAGTGTCTCCATACCGACCTTTGTAGGTAGCGTGGTTTTCCCGCTTGTGGGTGTGCTGGTGGAAGTGTCCGCGCGGGTGACCCACACAGGATACGCCTCGCCGTTCACCCAATGGAGAGGGTTTTCTCCTCAAGTGCTGTGGCTGCCGTATCCTCTGGATTCTCAGTGTCCATCACGTCATCTTTCAAACAATATGCGAAGAAACACGAAGGGAAGGCTAGCAGTTTGTTGCAGCTCCGGGATCGCTGGCAAGAAAGTACAGTAATCGCGGGAAAGGATAGACGCGGGTATGGATACAGTGATGCAATAATGAAATATAGTGATTAAAGGTTTTAAAAAAAGCTTGGGATTGGGAGCGTCGATAACCGAAAGCCTGAACAGCATAAAGGAATGACGCGAAGAAAGAAGTCCCAAGTGCAACAGCAGCACCAGCGACTCCAGCGGGCAGATACCACCCTCTCAGGAATATGGTTCGCCCAGCAGTGGCAGGCAGAGGTACACCAGTATCGCCAGGAAAAGGAGCAGCGTCGAGCCTTGGAAGCCCAGGAGAAGGGGAAACCGCAACATCCACCGGAGCAATGTATCATCCGCCTTCAGGGCCCTCAGCCACCGACACATATGGGATAATGGAGATACACTGAGCAAAGGACTCTCAAGAGACTCCCACGCACTGTATGATGGAGAAGAAAATGTGAGATCGTCATCCCAGGCCTCCTCCCAGGATGAGGGCGGCGGAGTGTTTCGAACTATCGATATCAGCCCGATACCTTCGTTGAGTAGAGGAAGCCTCGAAACCACGGAGAGACTTCCCTCATCCGGGATGCATCTACATGGCAGAGGGGAACGATTGGCGCACGGTGCTGGCTTCCCAACTGAGAGGTAAGCATAAAGGATGCATCCACCCTGTAGCTAGTTCTATATATGCGTCTCTACGTTCCATTTCATTGTTTATTTCCCTAACTACACTCTTTTCTTTTCTTATAGGTCGTCCAAACAACAGCGAGGGTTCCTCTACAGGAAATGGACATATGCCGTTACCGCAGATGTGGCAACCACCTAAGTTGTACAAGCACAGTGCGTGTGCACCTTCAGAGTCAGTGCCAAAACGCCCCTAGATACGGTATTGAAACATCTCACATGGTCCAGTCAGACACCGCAAACGTTGCGGTGCCTTGAGGAACCTGCGCAAGAGCCCATCGGCTGGATCTTACAGAGGCCGAGAATCCCTCGGTATTTGAACCAGGGGGACTTTGAAAAATGGACGCGCATCATTCGAACCATCATAACCTTTTACACGACAGCTACTGACGATGGAAAATATAGTATCCAAATGGCTCTCCTGCGTGCCCCCAGTATTTACCTCTCGGAGTCGAGGACGGCAAAAAGGATCCCCCAAGCAGAAGGTGGACCCTCCAATCGATCACCTGGAAGAGGAAGACTACGAGGAAGATTAAGAAAAGGATACCCAATAATCTTCTTGACAGGAAAACGAAGAAGAGAAGAGACTAAGGAACTTTGTAACCACTCAATGGAGACTTGTGGCGCTTGGTAAGGCGGCCCGTACGTTGGTGTCCAAACCCACCAAGAGGGCAAAGCCCAGATGACCCTCCGCTCTCTGCACCCATACGAGGAACCAACAGCTCTACAAAGGGCACCTTCTGTGGATCCAACTTTCACCTTCACGAAGAAAGAAATTGTCACGAAGGTAAAGAATCACCTCTCACTGGCTGCAGCAGCAGGTGTGGACGGGTGGACGCGGGAACTGCTGATGCCTCTTGTCGGGGACGAAGGGATTCTAACCGATATGACGGCACTGATGCAGGACATCCTCTGGTGCACGGTCTCCAAAGAAGTAGCGACCTTCCTCCGAGCCCCCGAGATAGTTACCTTGGAAAAGGAAGACGATGGAATCCGCCCAATCACCCCAGAGAGCGTATGGGTGAAACTGGAGTCCACCATCGCCTTTCGGAAGCACCACGGCCACGTAAAGGAGAAATTCACCCAGTAACAGCTCGTGTGAAGCAGGAAAGGAGGATAGAAACCTTCGGGTGGCTCACAGAGAGCCCTGGGTGGACACGGTACTCGCGCTGGACGGCACCAACGCATATAAAAGCGTTCACCACCCTGGACCTAGAGCTGGAACTTTTCGGCTACCGCGTCAAAACCAACAAATCAAAGGCCTTGCATATCGCTGAATGGGGTAACAATCGGCACCACGACAGGGCCGATTGATTAAAATCCTCAGCGCGGGCTTCACTGCCATTGACGAGGATCTTTCGGAGTGGATCGTCGAACGGGGGAAGAAAAACCAACTTTTCTTCTCCCGGCTTCAAAGGGAACAGTTTCTCCCGGCAAACGCTCGATTGGCGCTTTTGCGCGTTTCCGGAGTGCCGAGGATGCAACACCTCCTACGCACACACAGGCCAGGAGAACTCCGGAGAGCCGCGACGGCGTTCGACGCAGAGGTGAGGATCACCCTCCACCGCATCCTCGGACTCCAGCAACTTCCCCCAACAGCAGAACTTCCTTCCGGACTACCGATGGCTCTCGGTGGTCTGGGCCTACGTACAACCACAGGCCGAAGTGGCGGAGTATGCGCAGGACTGCGTGGGCCGCCAAGGTGCTCAGCGTTCCGCCACCGCCGCAAAAGAAGCAGAAACACTAGCGAGTCTTCACAACCTCATGGAAGGTCCTACTCGCAGTCTAACCAAAGTTTTCGCGTCCAGCGGCGCAAACCGCGTCTTTGCTGACGTCAAAGTCACTGTCTCCGAAGAAGCGTTTCGCTTCTACCTCCTCCAATACCTCCACGTAGAGGCCCTCCCCTGCGTCTACAGGCAACCACTTACCAATGCGCACATGAACACCTGCCGGAAGCTCGGCCGGAATGTCTCGATACCTCTGTAAGAAAATAGGGAAAGGAAGAATGTGTAGCGAGAACTTGGCGTGCAGGAGCTCGCCGTTACAATCCTCACATTTCGGAAGAGAAATGCTTTCACCTGTGTTTACCTTGCGTGTACATCATTCTAATGAATATAGTTTCTTACAAAAGGGTAAAAGAAAGAAGTAGAAACTATCTCTGCATGCTNGATATCCTTGTAGTACCACATGTTGTGAATGCACTTGAAGAGACTATTCAACGAGTAGCCTCTTCCAATCCCGCCAAAGCCTTTGGTGCGTCTCTGAGCGTGTACGATGGCTTCGAGGTCTCTGAAAAGGGCGATCCGGGATCCGTTCGCAATCCCTTCTCTTAACATTTGTCGTAAGGTGAGCTGAACTACCCGTGGCTATGCGAGAGAGCTGAGCGTTTCTTGATAACATCCGTAATGTACGGTTCCATGCTATCGAAGAAACCTCTTTCCAAACTTTGCTGATAGGTGGTCTTCGTGTCTTCCGCTCGCTTGTGCACGATGACACACCATCCTCCGTAGGAAGCGTATGTTTACGCGATGCAGTCGTAATACCGATCGTCATAAATGATGTGCGTATTGTCCACGAAAAGGGAAAACAATCGTTCTGTTATAGCTCTTTTCCGGTAGACAGCATGCTGCTGTGTGCTTGTGCGTCCAGATATGGGATATCGGAATCCCAATCCACGTCATTGCCAACCCTTCTGTACACCCCTCGCCCTCGATAAGCGCAAAGGAGCTGGAATGCACTCGCTAGGTTAAGGCGAGTGGTGTGTAGGGCGTAAAGTTCTCTTGTATCTCTAGTGAAACTAGAGATACAAATGATAGACAGCTGAACCTTTCTGCCCGAAGAGCCAAACCGAGCTTTGCTATAGTCTTGATAGAGTTACGTATCCATCTCTCACCCTCGTGCCATGCATACTCTTCACCGAGAAAGTTGTTCGGTTTCATAGCCTCCTCAAGAAGCTCGTCGTCCGTCGTCGACCACAATTTTTCTCTGTTGGGAGAGGTCAGAAGGTTTGCGTCCCTCATGCGGCCCACAGTCTCTCTGACCGGCAGCGTCCAGGGAGCGACGAATGCGAGCTGTTCATGGCAGCCGCCTTCTTTGCGGTGCATCTCCGAGTTGGTGTGGTATCTTCACACACTATTCCTGAACGACTTCGGAAACTTTTCGCACACATGTCGAAGACCCCGATGCCGAAGGAGACCTTCCTTCAGCGGATGGAAGAGGAGCTCCTTCGCTCGGACAAAAATTTGGAGGGCAGCGCACCCAAGCGCACTACGAGATGCCTCACCAACATCGCTCGAAGCAACGCAAAAACTTCGCCGATGCCAAGCACAACCGCCTCGCAGGAGGCACAACACACCTCCCCAGTGGAGGTGCAACGAGTCGACCCTTTCTTGGTCGACTCAAAAACCGAGTCCGTACCAGAGTCATCTGCGTCAGTGCAGGTGGGGGACTCCCCCTCAACTCTAGCAAACCCTCCTCAGAAGCGAGAACTATCGGCAGTGGATGTAAAGGTCATAGAAGTGTTGGCCTTACCCAGCAACACAGCCCCAGTTGTCCAGAAGAAGGAAGATTGGCTATTACATGATGGCCATAGCTCTTGCAAACGCGGATGGAGGTAGAAGGTCACTGATGATAGACAGAGTAGGTGGAAACGTCTATCAGAAGCGCTTTGAGGCAAACACTCCTCGTGACGTGATCGAGGCCCTCGGAGCGATGGACTACCCCATTACGCTGTGGAGCGGAAACGGAGAAGAGGGACATCTGGCTGAGCGCCAAGTACCAAACGCTCACTACATTGTGCGCTGCGCTGAACCGGGATTCCTTCCAAGTGAGATTGAGGAGAGGACCTTCCGGATCGGTGCCAGACTCGACACGGATGATGACGGTCCGTTTTATAGCCTCACCAGGAACAGATCGGAGGCTATTGTGGGTGTGTATCTCCCGAGAGACATGGAGGCCTACCCGCTGGAGAACTCGAGGACGAAGGTGGTCCAACCGCGTGAAAGAGTAGAGGAGGAAGAGACTCCCAGACGAAGAGAAACACCGTCGTCGACGAGCCAGCGGAGAAGTGCGAGGAGGACTCCACAGAGAGAGAGGAGAGATGTGGATCTCACCACCACCACACAGCAGCCGCCGTCACCAACCAGTCGGGGACGCACTAAACCGGCTCGATGAGAGGAAGAGTTTGCAGAGATCCTCAACGATGAGCCTACACTGTTGTTAAACATCGAGGGCAACCCGTCAGGAGGCACGGTCACCTGCCAGCGGAACTGGCACATCTTCAGCCAGAAGCCTCCACTTGTGGAGTGGGCCACGTGGAACGCCATCACCCCAGACATGCAGATGAACCACATTCGCTGTCTGAAGAAGCTCCGGGCGATGCCGATCGAGTACCTCAACTCGAACATCGCGAATGCGATGATACGGTGTATCCTACAGGACGTGAAGGCAAGAGGGTGGAGGCCAGCGACCGTGGACAAGGAGCTGTCGTCGATGGCAGGAGCACTGAGGGACCTGCCGATCTATTCGCTCGAGGGATAAGGCATCCACCTGAAGAACTACCCCGAATGGAACGCCGCGAAGAAGACGATCGTGCGGATGATTCGGGAGAGCCCATCCGACCCAGCGGCCCCAGTGACTCTCCCACAAATAGAGGAAGCGAAGCGCTCACTGCAGACTAGCTGCCCAAGAGCGGCACTGTTCCTAGGCATGATGTGGGCCCTTGCAGCACGAGCCGGTGACGTAGCGTCCCTGAGGAAGCGAGACGTGACGTTGGAGACAACGTCCAGAGCAGACGGACTATTCGGGCTGACGATCGCTCAACGCTACGGGAATGGAGNGGAGCGGCAAGGGAGCTCGGTTCCGGGGGCCATACGGCTCCTCATCGACCCTGAGGAGAGAAGACCAAGCGGAACTCGCGCGTCTTCTGAACCAAATGCGTCCGGACGAGAAGCTGTTCGAGGACCACGGGGATCTCAGGGACCGGATATGAGTAGCGCTGCGTCGGGAGAACCGGGAGTCGGCTCTGACATCGGTGAGGAGGGGGGCCGTTCTGGCATCCATGGGAGTCCTGATGGAAGAGCTGATGAAGTTCACGGGACACAAGCGGAAGGAGACACTGGACATCTACCTGGCCGCTATCGAACCTGGAGGACGTGATCGGTCAGGACAGCGCCGCCCAGCTCCACCACCCCGCGCCGAGTTGATAGGGTCCAAGGCCCCTTCTTCAAAAGAACTTGAGATTGACGAAGTTGAATCGATACGTGTGCTGTTGATAAACAGCTAAACTTCACCCACCACAGCAGAAGAATCGAGGAGGCAGTGACAGAAGTCTTAGTCAACTTTCAATCCAGACATGCCTACATGGCTCCCAGCCTCCGCAGCAGTGCCATCATCGAAGGCACGGCTCACAAGATGATCACCTACGGTCTTTGTGCTTACTGGTGTTCTGCAGACAAGTCAGCCAAAAAACAGACTTGAGAGACTCTGGGGGACCACCTGCGTGCACATCATTGGGGGTATCCGCACAACCTATCGCGTTGCTGCCGTTGCAGCTGCGGGGCACTTCCCGCTTAAAGTGCACGTACAACATGCTACTGTCAGGTTGTTGCGCCGCATATGGACAATGGGGCCTGAGGTTCGACGGCAGTTCCTCACTCGAACTGCAGAGAGGAGCCACCACAGTCCCCAGCAGTGTCTTCCAGATCACCTATCACATCAATTGCCATCTCACCTACAGCTCCGGACTGCAGCAATCCTCGCAAGCACAAAGTACTCGCTACTGATGGAAGCCATGGACAAGTCTTTCACACAACCCTCTCGCTGGATGGTGTGAAAGTAGCGAAACACTCCACGGAGCCGGATGTGGAAGAAGAAGTAGCGAATCTGTTGTTGCTGCGACGGTTCAACCAGCAACAGCTGGAGTGCAGCACCGCACTCATGGAAGTCTGGACCGATGCCTCAGTCCAACCACGCGAGTCCTCTGGAGGGGCTTATGTGCGCGTCGAATACGATCGGATCATGCAAGAAGGACACCTATCTTTGGGAGACAGCCCATGCAGCTATTCCATGGAACGCGCTACTCTGCGCAGGGCGATAGAAGCCCTTGCAGATCGTTGCGAAGCACTACACAGCCGCTACGCGAGCATCCGCTTTGTGACGGACAGTTTCTCGGTTCTGCAGGAACTGCAATGTGGGCCGATGCATCAGATCGAGGAAGACACAGAGGCCATCTGGGCTGCTGCGGCACGCCTCCCGACGAGTAGACTCGACTGGGTCTTCATCTTCTCCCACACCCGTCCGGAGAAAGATGAAAATGGTCAGCCGCTACCACTCGACCGCACAGTCCCCGAGTACTACAACATGTATGTGGATCGTCAAGCAGCGCTTCACACGGCGACCACACCATCAGAGCCAGTATGGGCACAGGACATCCTCCGACCGCAGCAGCAATCGATCCGCGAGGAAGCTCTGGACCCGGTCCACCTTTCTGTGGAGGCACGACGAACACTCCAGTACCGTATCACGCAGGGTCTCGAGCCCGGAAACGTACGGGATATGATTCTGCCCAATCGCACACAACGCCTGATACTGCGCTTAAGAGTGTCAGCGTGCCCGCAACTCCCGGGCTCACTACCGAAACACCCCGAGCCATGGCGATGATGCGGAAAGTTGCTCGGTCGGTACTCCAATGCGGCGAATCCAGATCGTCCAGAAGAGGAAGCTGTTTTGCACATGTTTCAGTGCCGGCGCTTTCGTCCACCCACGGGGGAAACAATAGCATCCCTTTTTGAGAACCCGCCCAAACCATCACTCATCCATTTCATTGAGGCATTCACGAGAGTCAGTGACGACGCACATGAACTTGGAGACAGTGAAATGAGTGTGGAGGACGAAGAAGGGGAAGAAGAAAAACAAAGCTGTATCTAATCCAATGATAATCTATCGATAAAAAATAAGTAAATAATTGAAATTAAAAAGAAAAAGAAAGAAAGAAAGAAAATCAATAAATTACATCCCTAAAGGGGTGGGGCCTTTGGCTCAATGAACCATTAACCATGAGAAAGAAATGGTATTTTATTTAAAAGGTTAAAGGCGTTGGAGCAGCGTGAGGTGTTGGCACGTTTTGAACTCCTGGAGCTTCTCGACACAAGACATGCAATCGATCTTTCTTATTATTTTATTTCTCTGTCATTTCTGTTATTGATCCGGTGAAATGTTGCTGCTTGCAACTCTTTTGCAAGGGCTTCGAGACAAAACTTACTTTAAACCATTATTTTATTATTTATTATTTGTGTTTTCTCGTTGGCTGTTTTCCGCATTCTTCGGAATATTGCCCCAGTGACAAAGAGAACTGAGGCCAACTATCATATTCTGTATTATTTTTTTTGTTCCAATGCAGTCTGATAACTTTCATTATTGGTCCGATCATCAGACACCCACTCCGATACTAATTACTGTCAGTGATAAACCATAAAATAGTAAAATAAAATAATAATTTCACGTGAATACTAACTCCCTTGCTGTAAGATATAATAAATAAAAGACGCAGAGAAAAGAAGATGAAGGCGTAATTATTGAACATAAGAACGACTATTGTACATCATTTTATACAGCATGTCCATGCTATTGACAACGTGTAATTCATAAGTGTATTCAATACATACGACAATGCAAAGGTCCACCACTTCTCATCCCTGTGGAAGACCTCCCGAGGGGATCTGTGGGATGGAAGGGCGGGACTCGCAAACTTGCAATATTATGAATGTTTTTAAATACTTGCGCAGGAGAAAGTACTCTGAAGAAGAAAGAAGAAAAGGAGAGCAATCCGTAAAGCATTCACCAGTCTAGGGCAAGTACAATCTTCAATATAAAGAGAAATATTATATATCAATATATATCTATCATAGATCTTTTTCTTGTTTCAACAGACTTCTCCCGATTAAGATTTCTAGAAGGAGGAAAAAAGGTTGTACCAATGACTCCAAAAGCGCCACCTCCGCTATCCGTTAGTGAACTACTGGCCCAGTGTACAGCCCGCAGCCTTGTAAAGGGTTTGCAAGTGTACCGGTTCTTTTGGAAGCATCTCCCCGGATCCCTCGAAATCTTCGTAGGTGAACGCTTACGGTAACACTTCTGCGTTTGACCAATGTCTAATAGTCTGGACTAAATATTCGACGTTTTGCCTAGTTAGCTCTTAGTTCATCCAAGAGGACTACTAACAGGGAACACGACGTCAACGTGGCTATCAATTGCTCCCTCTATCATATTTTTGTTTTC
>JASAOA010001145.1:0-11265 GCA_030849815.1 Vickermania spadyakhi | reverse complement strand
CATCCTTCTTTCCTTCCGACATGTAGTGGTAAGGTCGTGCGTGCGTTCAGTGCTGCTCAAATCAAAACAAAAAAACGGTGAAAAGAGAAATATATATATATCGATGGGAATATCCTACAACGAAAAAAAAAAAAAAGCGGGGTCCTTCCACGAGATGTTCAATAGAAAAGTAGTAGTCCCCCAAAGAAAACGAAGAACAATAGCGATTGCGAGGAAATAAGCAGTGCAATCGGTACTCAAGAAGTATCGGTATCGATGTACCCACTGCACGCAATAATAGTAATCATAATTATCATTATCATTATTATTTTTAAAAAAAAAAAAAAAAGAAGTGCAAAAGAAAGGAGACGGAAACAAATGCAGGAGAAAAAAAGTGTCATATCGACGGCAGAGCCTTCGCACAGGCAGTATGGTAGCTCCTTCAGCACACTGATTTAGCCATTACTACTATCGTTTCAAATCCACAGCAAAAAAAAAAACGACACACACACATTTGGTCAGGATGAGAATGTGTCATGGTCTTGTTCTCCATCCACCTCCTCCGGCCCTTCATATTCTCAAGGAAGCCGGAGTGATAGAGAGGGAGTTCGGTACTACTAAACCATTTCTAATATTCCACGTCTATCTCTTTTTTGGTTTATATTTTGCAAAGCATCTCAATGCAAATATATCCAAAGTGGTATGGCCTTAACGCCATCATCACACGGTTTCTAACTCCCAAAATATAAGACTGTTTGCTGTTTAGTTAGTTACAGTTCATTGAGCAATCCATCTACCAATCGAATATCAACAAGTAAACCAAATAAAATGCGTCTATAAATAAAATTATGTATATCAAAAAAAAATTAAAAAAAATTTGTTATCTTCACGGAGAACTCTCCACACTTATACTTCTTTTACTTCCATTTGTGATTTACAGTTCATTAAGCCAAAGACCCCCTTTTACGGATGTACCAAACAAATCGTTGCATATTATGTGTATACGTATATCCATTGTTTGGAAGAATATCCTACGGTACAGCTGACTCACGCTTCTTCCTCTTCGAGCCCCAAATCTCCCTCAGACCATCGGTTCTTCCTATTCTTAGCAAAAGTTTATCTCTCAATCAGTACGGACCACAGTCTGTGGTGATCCAACCTGGATTCGTCATCCACGTGTACCTTCGCTCTCTCGTATATATCAAACAACATATGTGCATACCGTATAAGAGACTCCTGGCTACGCTCATCGCTGCCGATACACCTGTGCACAGAAAGTCCTCGAACTCCTTTGTTGAGACTTTAATACGAGCGGCAAGTATTCCTCCTGCTCGATCCCTCTCTTCCACAGTTGCACAGTGCTGCTCGAGGTGAAGTGCTGTTCCAAAGAGCATATATAGGTGGGCTCTGAGCGCTACCTCTCTTAATTCTTCTGCTGTGCTCTCCGTGGCTTGCGTCACTCTTCCAAACTGCCAAGGAGGGGATTCAGGAGGTTTCTCTCGGTGCACAATACGTCTACTAAAACGGGAAAAAGAAGAATGGAAAACGTGACAAAATCAACTAAACATACAAATTACAAAAAGAGAGAGGCGAGATGATACATCATAAAGTGAGAAGAGCAGCAGTACACAAGCACATGGCAGCACTGCACGGCGTTAGCCTATCCGCCCCGGTGCGGGCTGGCCAGGGGACACAAGAGCTCACTCCGCTCCTTTGCCGCATTTCAGAAAGAAGAAAAAGATAAAGAAAAGATCATTTGCAAGCAAGTCGTTGTACACTCCACATCTACACGTGTTTGCTCTCCATCTTTCCAGCCACCGTGAAGCAGCACAGGAAAGACTAGTAGTGCCTCCCTCCACTACTGTTATTAATATGGTGTTTGCACGTCGTCACGCTCCTCTCCTGTGCGACGTAAAAGGTAAATCGAAAGAAAAAGGAAAAAAAAAAATAAACAAAAAGAACATCCAATGAACATATAAGCGTATAGAGGATAAAAGTACTTTTAAGAACAACAGAAAGGTGAAGGAACCAGATGACTCAAAGGGAACGGGTGTGTATCTTCTCTCAAGTGGTGTGGCAAAGAGCTGAAGGAAACACAGCATCACCGAAGCCTTCTCGTTGTCTCTCCTGTCTTTCCTATTCTCGTTTCCCGTCACCGTATCCCCCGGAATACCAGCAGCTGAGACACAACGACGCCTCTCTTTCTTTTATGGTTTATGGCTCATTAAGCCAAGGGCCTCAACCCTTTAGGGGATGCCATGAATACATCACTGTATCAATAATATGTATATATACGCATATACGTATATATATTGTTTGGAAGAATATTATAGGGTGCAGCTGACTCATCCGTCTTCTTCTTCGACCCCCAAATCTCCTTCAGCCTCTGGGCCATACGTCTTGCTCGGGAATGCACCGAGTGTGCGCACGCACTTATTCTAGGTTATCGAGCAGGGGTTCCAGTAACACTCCGGCCAAGGGGACAAAATCATCCGCATCACAACAGGTGTGGCGCTGCCACCTCTGAGGTGAGATCTGGTCTGAGTACATCTATTCATTCCTTTGTAGGTGCTGCGGTGTATATGGTATATGCATAGTAAAAGATAACATAGTCATTGCTGTCTCATTCTTCGTTGAGCCTTGCATCGATGCACTGTTTCTCCGTGCCTTATGGTTCGCTTACCGCTCAAGCCATCCCGTACACAACACTGACAGTCACCGGAGCAAATACTGCGCAAAGCCAGAGCAGGGAGAGCGACCACTGCAGCGCCGCACAGACCAAGTACAGCACCAGTAGCAGCTGCACATCATCGCGGCGAAGAAGAGCCGCAGTGGGGTGAGGGCTCGACCCACTGTGATGCAGTCCGAGGAGTTCTGCCCACCCCGCAGCGGCGACTCGCCGGAAGAGCGACGTGGTGCCGTGTGTGCGGGGCGGAAGTGATGCGCCAAGCGTGTCCTCACTCTCCTCTGGCTGCGTGTCCGCCGCGCGGAAGACGTGGGACCGCAGTTCCGAGTATACTCTGGGCATCACTTCACGCTGAATGTCCTTCTCTATCCTCGTGCACACCAGATTGGCTACGAAGCTCTTCATGCTGCTTGTGATTTCTTCCTCTACGCGAATAGTCGGCAGAGCCGTCGCATTCTCTACCAAAGAGTGGAACCCGGGACTGTCCGACGGGAGGTGGGCTCTTTGGCTCCGGCCCTCTAACACATCAGCCCCGCGGAGTGGTGCTTCCGGCTCCGCTGCGGGAGTGCTGCCACGATGTGGCGGTAGTCTTCCAGTGCATTCGCTGCCACCCCCGCCGTCCCTAGCAACTGGATTTCGTAACGCCCGAAGAAGCGGTCCACCAGTCCTCGAGGTGCCATCCACTTTACCACAGCGATGCGCACGTCCCGTAGCACTTCTGCAAATGCTGAGGCGTTAGACTCAACCGGTAGGGTAGCGCTCAACTCCATATCCGCAGCTTTGTAGGCGTCTCCTCGAGCGAGCATCTCGTATTTGATCACCTGGAACGTCGTGTCCGCTTGTATGCATAGCTTCAGTTCGTCACTCGAGGATACGAAACTATCCGCCTTTTCCTTACAGTAGTCGAGTAGTTTTACTGTTTCTTGTCTTATTTCAGATAGCTTGTCTAAGCCTAGAATATCTGCAGACGTACTGTCAAAAATAAATTTTACTATTCTACGAGTCACGTGCGGGTATTTCAATGCATAATATTGTGTGTGATACAATGTCACGCCACCCAGGAAGGCCATCCCTATTTTTATCGTCTCTTTTCCCCACTCCCAGCTGTCATCGCCTTGAGTACAGCTTATCGCCACACCCCGACACCTGCGGTGCCACGAGCAGACCCGGGAGCTGATGACACTCAATAGTGGGGACATTGCGCTGGCGGCTGCGGGGTTTGGCTTCCGGATTGTTACCGTGCCGCCCCCGTCGCTGGTCGACTCGTGGAGCCCTACAGGGTCTCCCAGCACCTGTGGGGCTACGGCGGCACCAGCTACGGGGAGTGCTTACACGCATCGCGAATGCAGGCCGCGGCGGATGAGGTCCAGGACGGGGAGGAGCTGCCTCAGGTGCGGAGTCCCATTGCAAAGCGCGGGAAGGGGGACTCCGACGGCGCAGTGAGGAGTACAAGCCCAGTAAACACATCTCAGGAGGGGTTGACCCGGACAGGGTGGTCCTCGACCTCGTCGCACGGAGGCTTTCTTCGCTCGTCCAAGGCCACTGCGACTCCGCCACCGGAAGTGGTGATGGAGGTGCGAGTGGAGGAGGAGTTGCCCTCGGCCTCCACCCTACCGCTTCATCGCTCAGACGAAGAAGTAGCCGTTGAAAAACAGAAGGCAAGGAACGCTGCGCGGAGTCCGTCGGAAAAGGGTGCGCGGCAACACCCTCTGAACGATGACCTCGCTGCCTCGCCTTCTCCCAACACCGGGGCCCCACCCCCCCGCCACCGGAGAAATCAAAAGAAGCGATAAGAGAGTTGGCCCTCCTCCTCCCCCCCCTCCCCCAACACCACCACCAAAACAGCAGCCGGCACAGGGTAAAACCACGACAGGGACCTCCTCGGTTCAACCCTCCCCCCCCACCGGGACTGCCTCACGTCCTGCTTCAGCAGCGACCGGGGTGACCAGCACCGCTACTGGTGGTGGCGATGGGGTGTGCCCCTTTACACTGTGGAAGCCTCTTCAGAGCCTACCAGCCGAGGGGTCCAGCCCCTCTACCGGTGCGACGGTACACCAGAAGGAGCCACTGCCAGACAGCAGGATGGAACAAGAAGACTACCTGTCTCCATTAGGCGGTATTTCAACGGAGCAGCTGTCCTCAACGTTTGTCATGGCCGCCGCTGCGGGGGGAGGGACCGCCCATCTGGAGAACACCCACAACCTCGGTGAGAATCACAGCATCACCTTTTCTCCCAGTCTCTCGTTTCCAGGCGGCGAGCCGGGGACCGGTGCAAGGTGGTGCTGTGCAGCAGGAAGTCGGCAGGAGTCGATGCAGCACTACTTGAACTCCGCAGAGGGGTTACAGCAGCTATTGATGCACATGGAGGCCAATCTGCAGCACCACGGTTCTCTCTTTTACAGTCGTCGCGGTCCTGCTCAGGATGTTGGCGTGCCGTGGCCCGTCTCCGCTCCGCACACCACTGTGGAGGGGATGGCCGCAGAGACGGAGGCGTCGGATCCCCTCGACGGAACCGGGGAAGCGGAAAACGGCGGTGGAGATGAAGATGACGCTGCATTCAAAAGAAAGGCCACAGCAGCGGAGACGACGTCCGCTGTCTCCCCTCACCACGACCCGCAGCCTGGCGTAGAGGCCGAGGGGACGACGACAACCCCATCCTCAGGAGCAGCGGAGCAATATTGCGAAGAACACCACAACAAGGGCGTGGAGCTGCCGGCAGCGGCACTCGCCTGCCCTGCGTCGCCTTCACCCGGACGACAAGCTCCACTCGGGGTGTTTTGTGCGTCCCGTGTCGGCCAGGAGTGCGGAATCAGAGTGATAACTAGATCTCCTGAGGAAGGAGGAGAACAGGCCTCGGAGGGTATCGGAGCGGAAGTCCAACCGCCATCCTTCGTTTTAGTTTCCCCCACCTCGAACAATCGGAGTTTTAGTCCCTGCTCCAGCAGCCAACACCAAGGTGAATGGAGCGGGAGCCTCACGGCGAATACAGGCTGCGGTGCCGAGCTTGAACATCATGATGCCCTCATCACCAGAAGTCGTAGGGAACCGTGAAAAGATGTATATTCATATGTCCAAAGAGAACATAGCCGGAGACGCGAGACACCGCAACACACACAGGATGGTTTCCTATCGGCAACTATGCTCCTGGGACGCATTAACCGTTGCCGAAGACGTTCGCATCAGTTCCGTCAGTCGCTTCTGTGAGATGATGTCGTTCACACGACGCTGCATTTCGTCCCTCTGCATCAATAATTCCCTCGATGCTTTTTTCTGCGCCGCCTTGCGCTCCTCCAGCTCGCGGATCGTCTTCTCCTGCTCCTCGCACTCCTGCTCCAGCTGCTTCTTCTCACGTGCTTCTCTTTCCAACACCTCCATCTCTTGCAATTTTTTGAGTTCCACCGCGACAAGCTCGTTCAGTTTCCGTAGCGCCTTAACCGCAGCACGTATCTGCTTCTGCTCCTCGCTCCTTCCAGCAGCTTGTTCAGCCTTCGAGTCCTCGCTCTCCTCCTCACTGTCCGTGTCGCTGTCCGTGTCGGCATCCAGCTCCTTCTTGGTCATCGTGAGAAGGCACATACACAACTGATTGACGAGCTTTTGTACCTTTGCATCAGCATAGTTCTCTTCCGCGTCGCGATAGTTCAACATCAAGTTCTGTAGGTGCTTACGCAGAACTTCCTTCCTGCTCAGTCCACGAGAAATACACTTTTGCCTCATTATTTCGTTCAACTGCTTTAGGCATCTCTCAATCAGTACGGACAACCACATTCGGAGGTCCAACCTGGATTCTTCGTCATCTTCGAATTCTTCCACACTCTTGTACAAATCAAACAAATGGTATGCACACTTTACAAGAGAATTCCTGCTACGCTCACCGCTGCCGGTACACTTGTGCAAGAAAATGTCCTCGAACTCTTTCGCTCGCACTTCAATACAAGCGGCAAGTATTATTCTCATTAAATCCCTCACTTCCATAGATGCACAGGGCTGCTCGAGGTGACGTTTCATTCGCAACACAGCAGGCAGATTGGCTCCGAACACTACATCTCTTAATTCTTCTGCTGTGCTCTCCGTGGCTTGCGTCATTCTTACAAACTGCCAAGGAGGGGATTCCGGAGGTTTCTCTCGGTGCACAATACGTCTACTAAAACGGGAAAAAGAAGAACAGAAAACGTGAAAAAATCAGCTAAACACACAAATTACAAAAAGAGAGAGGCGAGATGATACATTATAAAGTGAAATGAGCAGCAGTACACAAGCACATGGCAGCACTGCACGGCGTTAGCCTATCCGCCCCGGTGCGGGCTGGCCAGGGGACACAAGAGTTCACTCCGCTCCTTTGCCGCATTTCAGAAACAAGAAAAGATAAAGAAAAGATCATTTGCAAGCAAGTCCTTGTACACTCCACATCTACACGTGTTTGCTCTCCATCTTTCCAGCCACCGTGAAGCAGCACTGGAAACACTAGTAGTGCATCCCTCCACTACTATCATTAATATGGTGTTTGCACGTCGTCACGCCTCCTCTCCTGTGCGACGTAGAAGGTAAACCAAAAGAAAAAAGAAAAAGAAAATAAACAAAAAGAACATCCAATGAACATATAAGCGTATAGAGGATAAAAGTACTTCAAAGAACAAAAGAAAAAGTAGAAACCAAATGACTCAAAGGGACCGGGTGTGTATCTTCTCTCACGTGGTGTGGCAAAGAGCTGAAGGAAACACAGCATCACCGAAGCCTTCTCGTTGTCTCTCCTGTCTTTCCTATTCTCGTTTCCCGTCACCGTGTCCCCCGGAATACCAGCAGCTGAGACACAACGACGCCTCTCTTTCTTTTATGGTTTATGGCTCATTAAGCCAAAGGCCTCAACCCTTTAGGGGATGCCATGAATACATCACTGTATTAATAATATGTATATATACGCATATACGTATATATATTGTTTGGAAGAATATTATGCGGTACAGCTGACTCATCTGTCTTCGTCTTCGATACCCAAATCTCCCTCAGCCTCTGGGCCATACGTCTTGCTCGTGAATGCACCGAGTGTGCGCACACACTTATTCCAGGCTCTCGAACAGGGGTTCCAGTGACACTCCAGCGGGGTAACGAAATCATCCGCATCACAACAGGTGTGGCGCTGCCACCTCTGAGGTGAGATCTGGTCTGAGTACATCTATTCATTCCTTTGTAGGTGCTGCGGTGTATATGGTATTTTCATAGTAAAAGATAACATAGTCATTGCGGTCTCATTCTTCGTTGAGCCTTGCATCGATGCACTGTTTCTCCGTGCCTTATGATTCGCTTACCGCTCAAGCCATCCCGTATACAACACTGACAGTCACCCGAGCAAATACTGCGCAAAGCCAGAGCAGGGAGAACGACCACTGCTGTGCCGCACAGACCAAGTACAGCACCAGTAGCAGCTGCACATCACCGCGGCGAAGAAGAGTCGCAGTGGGGTGAGGGCTCGACCCACTGTGATGCAGTCTGAGGAGTTCCGCCCACCCCGCAGCGGCGACTCGCCGGAAGAGCGACGTGGTGCCGTGTGTGCGGGGCGGAAGTGATGCGCCAAGCGTGTCCTCACTCTCCTCTGGCTGCGTGTCCGCCGCGCGGAAGACGTGGGACCGCATTTCCGAGTACACTCTGGGCATCACTTCACGCTGAATGCCCTTCTCTATCCTCGTGCACACCAGATTGGCTAAGAAGCTCTTCATGCTGCTTGTGATCTTTTCCTCTACGCGAATAGTCGGCAGAGTCGTCGCATTCTCTACCAAAGAGTGGAACCCGGGACTGTCCGACGGGAGGTGGGCTCTTTGGCTCCGGCCCTCTAACACGTCAGCCCCGCGGAGTGGTGCTTCCGGCTCCGCTGCGGGAGTGCTGCCACGCTGTGGCGGTAGTCTTTCAGTGCATTCGCTGCCACCCTCGCCGTCCCCTGCAACTGGATTTCGTAACGCCCGAAGAAGTGGTCTACCAGTCCTCCTGGCGCCATCCGCTTCGTCACAGCGATGCGTGCTTCCCGTAGCACTTCTTCACTTCACTGGGAGTGCGTTGAGAGAGGCACAGCGTCATGGGTCCAGGCGGATGGGATATGGTGTGGCGCTGCTCCAGTGAAGGCGTCTGTACCTGCGTCAGAGGGTAGCGCTCAGCAATTTGCTCTTGTTTGTGACAGCGTCACCACTCCTGTGCGACGGCGAAGGAATGTGAGAAGTTCCAATGAGTACACGTGCGTACGGTAGTTGTAAGAGGTGTTAAGCTTGAGCATCATGGTACCCTCATCACCAGAAGTCGTAGGGAACCGTGAGAAGATGTATATCCACAGTCCAAAGAGGACATAGCCGGAAGACGCGAGACACCTCGACACGGAGGATGGTTTCCTATCGGCATATATTCTCCAGGGACGCATCAACCGTTGCCGAAGACGTTCGCATCAGTTCCGTCAGTCGCTTCTGTGAGATGATGGCGTTCACACGACGCTGCACTTCGTCCCTCTGCATCAATAATTCCCTCGATGCTTTTTTCTGCGCCGCCTTGCGCTCCTCCAGCTCGCGGATCGTCCTCTCCTGCTCCTCACACTCCTGCTCCAGCTGCTGCTTCTCACGTGCTTCTCTTTCCAACACCTCCACCTCTTGCAATACCTTCAATGCCACCGCGACAAGCTCGTTCAGTTTCCGTAGCGCCTTAAGCGCAGCACGTATCTTCTTCTGCTCCACACTCTTTCCAGCAGCTTGTACAGCCTTCGAGTCCTCGCTCTCCTCCTCACTGTCCGTGTCGCTGTCCGTGTCGTCATCCAGCTCCTTCTTCGTCATCGTGAGAAGGTACATAAACAACTGATTATAGAACTTTTGTACCTCTGCATCAGCATAGTCTTCTTCCACGTCGCAAAAGTTCAATATCAGATTGAGTAGGTGCCGATGCACAGCTTCCTTCTCACTGCGTCCACCAGAAATATGCTTTTGTATCATTATTTCGTTCAACTGCTTTAAGCATCTCTGAATCAGTACGGACCACAGTCTGTGGTGATCCAACCTGGATTCGTCATCCACGTCTACCTTCGCTCTCTCGTATATATCAAACAACATATGTGCATACCGTATAAGAGACTCCTGGCTACGCTCATCGCTGCCGGTCAACCTGTGGAAGAGACAGTCCTCGCACTCCTTCGCTGACACTTCAATACGAGCGGCAAGTACTCCTCTCGCTCGATCCCTCCCTTCCACAGTTGCACACAGCTGCTCGAGGTGTCGTTCTTTTCGAAGCAGAGTATACAGTTGGGCTACGAGCGCTCCCTCTCTTGATTCCTCTGCTGTGCTCTCCGTGGCTTGCGTCATTCTTACAAACTGCCAAGGAGGGGATTCAGGAGGTTTCTCTCGGTGCACAATACGTCCACTAAAACAGGAAAAAGAAGAATAGAAAACGTGACAAAATCAACTAAACATACAAATTACAAAAAGAGAGAGGCGAGATGATACATTATAAAGTGAAATGAGCAGCAGTACACAAGCACATGGCAGCACTGCACGGCGTTAGCCTATCCGCCCCGGTGCGGGCTGGCCAGGGGACACAAGAGCTCACTCCGCTCCTTTGCCGCATTTCAGAAACAAGAAAAGATAAAGAAAAGATCATTTGCAAGCAAGTCGTTGTACACTCCACATCTACACGTGTTTGCTCTCCATCTTTCCAGCCACCGTGAAGCAACACTGGAAAGACTAGTAGTGCATCCCTCCACTACTATCATTAATATGGTGTTTGCACGTCGTCACGCCTCCTCTCCTGTGCGACGTAAAAGGTAAACCAAAAGAAAAAGAAAATAAACAAAAAGAGCATCCAATGAACATATAAGCGTATAGAGGATAAAAGTATTTTAAAGAATAACAGAAAGGTGAAGGAACCAGATGACTCAAAGGGAACGGGTGTGTATCTTCTCTCAAGTGGTGTGGCAAAGAGCTGAAGGAAACACAGCATCACCGAAGCCTTCTCGTTGTCTCTCCTATCTTTCCTATTCTCGTTTCCCGTCACCGTGTCCCCCGGAATACCAGCAGCTGAGACACAACGACGCCTCTCTTTCTTTTTTATAGTTTATGGCTCATTAAGCCAAAGGTCTCAACCCTTTAGGGGAGGCCATGAATACATCACTGTATTAAAAATATATATATATACGCATATACGCATATATATTGTTTGGAAGAATATTATAGGGTACAGCTGACTCATCCGTCTTCGTCTTCGATTCTCAAATCTCCCTCAGCCTCTGGGCCATACGTCTTGCTCGTGAATGCACCGAGTGTGCGCACGCACTTATTCCAGGCCCTCGAACAGGGGTTCCAGTAACACTCCGGCAGGGGGACAAAATCATCCGCACCACAACAGGTGTGGCGCTGCCACCTCTTAGGTGAGATCTGGTCTGAGTACATCTATTCATTCCTTTGTAGGTGCTGCGGTGTATATGGTATTTTCATAGTAAAACAGAACATAGTCATTGCTGTCTCATTCTTCGTTGAGCCTTGCATGGATGCACTGTTTTCCCGTGCCTTATGATTCGCTTACCGCTCAAGCCATCCCGTATACAGCACTGACAGTCACCGGGGCAAATACTGCGCAAAGCC
>JASAOA010001144.1:0-11211 GCA_030849815.1 Vickermania spadyakhi | reverse complement strand
AGTTGGGCTTAGTGATTTGTTTGTGTTTTGGACTTGGAATTTTGGGTTACTAGTAGTTGTATATTTAAATTATTTATATAAACGGAACACACTGTTGTTTGTCAAGGAGTTCGGTCTTATACAGATATTTGTTATGTTGACATTTAAGGCGAGCTGTTTGGGTTGCGTTAGGTTTTAGCATAGTTGTTTTCGTTTGTGAGGTTTTACGTTTTATTTAGTTGTTTATTGTTATTTGCTTACTTGCTGCCGGATACTTGTTGTTTAAACTTTAGATTTGGGTTGTTATATTTGGGGGTTTGTTCGTGTTACTTGTGGGGTTTAGTTATAGATGTCGTGTACTGCGTTTACTTGGGTAGGGTTTGGTTTTAATGTTTTCATAATTACGATAGTTGGGAGTTGCTTGTGTAGCGTAGTTTGTAATGTGTATTTGCTTTGAAGTCTGGAAGCCAGTTTTCGTTTTGTTGTTTTTGGAGTTTTAGTGCTATTATGTTTTTATGTTGTGCTTGGGATATTGTTGTTTTATAGTTGTTGTTTTTAATGTAGGTTGGTTGTTTATTTAGATACTTTTGCGTTTAATTGGCGGGCATTTTATACTTCGGTTAGGGTTGTAGTTGTGTGTACCGATATGGGTTGTTGGCTTGCAGTTTGGGGTTTTGAGATTTGGTTACCTGTGGATTTAGCTGGATGTGTAGGGTTGATATAATATACATAGTGCAGGTGTTTGCGGACTTTGGGGTATTTTGGGCATTTATAAGGTATATTTGCTGGGTTTAAGGTGCGGTTTTGTTGGAAATGCCTGTAATGTGGTTCGAAATGGGTACTTACAGTGTATTCTAGTGTAGTGAGAGTTGTGTGGGATTATTTTGATGCAATTCAGATTATGGGATGAGTTTGTATTGTGGTATGTGTGTTTTGATTGGTGTAGGTTGGTTGCTTCAGGTCTTGATGTTTTGTACTTGCTTGTTGGGTTGTAGTTTATTCGTTTTACAGGATAACAGTTGGGTTTATGCTTAGGGATTGGTTTTTACACGTTAATCTAAATTTTTGTTTGACTTGTTTTGTTGTGGGCGTTTCAATTTACGTTGGTGGCTTTAGATTTTATATTGTGAATTTAAGACATGTTGCTGTTGTGTGTAGTCTTTGACACTGGTAGGTTAGGTTATGACCTGCAGGGTTTCGTTGATTTATTTCAGAATATGGTTGTGTAGACTAGGTTGCAGTTATAGGTTTAGTGTGTGGGTTGTAGATTTGTACTGTTAGGGTTGTACTTTCCGATGCAGATAATTTAACTTTGATAGTGGTAGTTACTTGTATATTTGTGTTTTTTACACCAGTTGTAGGCTTTCAAGTTATGTGTTGTTTTGCCTGCTAGTTGTTTGCTGGATTGGTTGCAATTGGTATTAGATTTCTGATTTTGGATTTTAAAATAACAGAATGCATATTCCACTTATGGGTTTGGGGTGGTTTTTGGAGGTTTGTGAGGTTGTATATGTGTGGAGAGAGGGTGGCGGGGTGATGATGTTAGGTTGTTATATTTAGGGTTACTTTAGTTGGTTGCTTTGCCATGTCGTTTTGCTTCTTGTTAGTTTTAATATTTGTTGTTCCCATGTTTGCGTAAAGGGTTGGCTTACTAGGGGTAGTGATTTGTTTAATGGTTTGAGATTTGTAGTAGGTGGTATGTTTTTGTCTGCTTGATTTGTTTAAATTAGTAGGGTTGTAGGTTGCTGGATGGGTTTGTATTGGTTGTTGTTACTACCGTTTGGTTCTTTGTTTTCGGGTGTGGGTGTTTGATTGCAGGGTTTCGTTTAGGTTATTAAGGTAGGTATTTGTATTTTTAATCTGGGTTTGTTGTAATTCGTTAGTTTTCGTTGTTAGAGTTTATGCTGTTAGTACGTTTCCTAGTGTTGTGTTTAACTTGTGATGGGCTTTACGAGGATTTGTTATACCTAGAGTTACACACAAGCGATGTGGGGTTTGTTAAGATTAGTTTGTTTATTTTGTTTACTTTGGTATTACGGTTACGCCTTTTGTTGGGGTGTTATGAGTTGGTTTGTTTGATATATTGGTGGGTTTATAAAGCTTTGGTTCCGTAGGGTGGTTCTCAGAGTGGGTTTGTATTTAGAGTTTGACATTACGTACATATTGTTTTGGGTATGTTTTGTTTATAGGTTTCTTGCTTTGCGATTTATTGCCCGTGTTGTTTGCTTTACTGGCGTTTTATAAGTGTTGGAGTCGTAGAATTTTGGTTTCCGGATTGGGTTTGTGTGTTAGAGTTTGTCATTACTTTAGTTATTGCTTTGGGCATACTTGGTGCACAGGAGTCTTGTTTGGATTTGGATTGTCGATATTGTTACTGCGTTTATGTGTTTTATTTTGCAATTTGTTTTGCTGGGTGTTTGGATAGTTTGTGTTTGAATAAATTAAGTTGGTGTATATTGAGTAGTGGTTTAATGATTGAGTTAAGGAAGTGTTATAATTTTGGTAATACTGCGTTGTAGTTTGTTTAGCGTAGATGTGAGTTGGTACTTGTATTGCGCTCGTTTTGCTGTAGGCTTATGTATGTTGTTAACGTTTCGTAATAAACAAATTGGGTATAGGTTGTATTGTAGACGGACGTTTTGTTTTGACGTTTCGCGTTGTATTTTATAAATATAGACATTATTTGTTACTTGAGGTAAGTTGCTTAAACACTTATTATGAGGGTGAAGTTTAATTAAGGTTTGTAATTTTAGGTTTGATGCGAGTTGTTGGTTGTAGTTATTGGACGTGTTTTACATGGGTTTGATGATTTACAATTACTTTAGGCGAATTTGTGTACTTCTTGTGCTATTTGCAGGATTTGGATGTTAGTGTTATAACTGCTGGTAAGATTACAAGTGTAGTTATGATTGTATTTTGTCTGGTTGATTTGATTACGTCGTGGGGGTTTACTTCGAGCATTGTACTTTGTGTTATAAGATTTCTTATTTTAACCGTATGTTGTATTCTGGATCGAGTTGGCATTTATTAGTGCTGATGGGCTGTTTTGTACTTGGTTGCCGTTTACTGCTGTTACTTAATAACCTTCCTATAATTGTTGTTGTATGTTGACTTTCGTCTCATAAATTGGGTTATATAATGGAATTGGTTGTGTGGTTTGTATTGTATTGTTTTAAGAGTTGTTTGCTTTGTTTAAGGTTGTTTATGGGTTTGAGTCCTTTGATTTGGTATTGTTGTTTCCATGATTTTGTGGTTTGTTACTTGCATAGATTGAGTCTTTATAGTTTTATTGTTATAATACTTGGGGTTGCTTGTTGGTGTTTTATAGATTTGTGATCATATTTGTAATACTGGCAATAATCGTTTGTGTTTTTGTTGTTATTACTTATGCATTTATGATTGTAGGTGTAGAATTGTAACCTTTTGCTTTGTGAGTTTGTATTGTTTAAGGGTTGTTTGCTTTCTTCTATAGGTTGGGTTTTAAAGTTGCATTTAGTAAGTCTTTACTTTCAACTTGTGTTACCTGTATACCGTATTAGGATTTGGTGTGCGTAGTTTGTTGTTGTGCTTTACGTTTGATAGTTTTGTGTAGTTGCGTTGGTAAGTTTGTAGTTGTCATTTTGATTGTGGACATTCTTTATACCGAGCGGAGTATTTCCGTTTTGTAGATTTCTGTGTGATATTGTGTTGTGTTGACGCGTGTTACGGTTGGTTATGTATTTGGAGTTGGGTTTTACTGTTAAAGTATTAAATGTAATTTTCCCGTTTTAATAGTGGTGTGTTTACGCCCGTTTGGATTTGTTTGGTTGTGTACTTTGCGACTTGTAGGGGGTGTTAATGTGGTCAGCATTTGGGTGTTTTGTTGGCTTGTTTTAACTTTGTAGAATTGCATTTGTGGGTTTGGTTTATAGTGTGACTCCGGGCATTAAGTTTGGTTATTCAGCTTGTTAGATGTAGTTGAGGATGTTGGTTTGACTTTGTTCTGGAGATTGGGGTTGCTCTGGTATGTGGTTAGTTTGTGTTGTAGTTTGATTACTTGTAGGTTTGGGTTTTTAACATGCTCTGTTTTGTAATTTACTTTAGTTTGCGTGTTTCCCGGTGGCTTGAGGATGTTATTGCTTGTTTTGCATATTTGTATGTTTAGGTAGTAGTTCCAGCGATTACTTTAATCTTTGGCTTTTTGTTGTCTTGTGTGATAAGTTTAGGTTGGAGCATTTTGTGCAGGGAATTTTGGGTTTACGCTATGTAGGTTTTTTGTTTGTGTTTTGGTAGGTTTTATTTGCTGGAGTTTGTTTCGCTGTACTTACGTGTTTTTGTAGTTGTTATAGCGATTGTTTTGTTTTTACTAGGGATTTCTTGGGAGGTGGTGTCTGGGGTAGTTTTGGGTTTTTGGAACACTGGTTAGGTTTCAGGGTTGCGAGATTTCCTTGTAAACTACGTGTTTCCTTTGCTGTACAGGGTTGATATAATATAGTGCCTGTGTTGTTGCCGAATACTTCAAAATAGGGTAAACAGCTGTGTTTTGGGGTTTTGATGCATATAGACTGGAAGGTTGGTAGTTTTAAAGGTTTTATGAGAATTTATGTGTTATTTACGCTGCGGGGAGGGCTGGTACAGGGTGTTGTTAGATATAGTTGGAATTGCGGATTTCACATATTTTACGTTGGTTATGTATTTAAGGATTTAGATTTGTGGATTTGCATATGTAAACGACGCGTGGGGTTTTGAATTTGCAGTAGGTTTGTTTTGAGAGGTTTTGGGTTTGTTAGTGCGTATGTAGTTTGTTTTACGGGTTTGGGTTATGATATTAGTATTTGTGCAGCTTGTGTTGTGTTGTGGTTGGGAGTTGTGTTGCCGTAGTTTTCGCCAGTTTTGTTTCCATTAGTTTTTGTTAATATGTACTTGCGATATTTTTGTTTTGATCCTTTATTTTGTAAAATTATTTGATTTGTAGTTTCTTGTTACTTGCAGGGTGGTGTGTGCGTATCCTTGATGGTTGTGGTAAATTAGTAGTTTAGGGTTTGTTTTGAATGCAAGTATAGGTGTTTTGTGTTGAATAGTTCTGAACGCAATGTTTACGTTTACTGTATATGTGATGTTTGAGTTGGTGGTTTAAGCGTAGTTTTTCTTTAATTGTTATTGTTTATATTGTTGAGTTTGTTGTTATGTCTTGGGGCTGGCGTAATGTTAGTTAGATGATAGGTGTTACCGTGTGATATTTATGTTATAGGTTGGTAGGTTTAGGTGTGGGTTTGATATTTGGATATTTATAACATCGTGCGTTATTTTGAATATAGTTGTGGATTGTTTTTTTTCGGATGTGGGTATGGTTATATTTTACTTGCATTTGGTTGGGGGTTGTGCAAGGATGTTTATTATATAGGTTTTGTTAATATTATATTGAGTGTGTTGTATTTACTGAGGGTAAGGTTGTTGGGTATTATTTGCTACATTATATTTAGTGGGCGTATAGTAGTTTATGTTGGATGTTTTGAATGCTGCTACATTTTGACTTGCAGGGTGTAGTTGTTGATTGTAGTACCTGTGTATTTGTAGTTTACTTGTTGAGGGTGGGATTGTTTTATGGTTGATCATTTAGGGGATTGTTTGAATTTTCTTTTATAGGAGTTGTACAAGTTTAGACTTTGGTTGCCCATGTTTTTATTTTGTTTTTGGTTGGTATGGTTTGGTTCGGTTTTGGTTGATTGATTCTGCGTTTACTAATGAATTTGTGAGTTTTGTTATAGATGTAGTGGCGAGTGTGTTTGTTTTTGGTGGTTTGTGTGTTGTGTTTGTTAGATTGGTGTTTGTTTTATGTTGTGTTTTGGTCTTGATGTTTATGTTAAGGTCACGGGTAACTGTGTTTTGTGGGGCAGGCAAGTTGTGGTGGTGTATTTATGTAAGCTGTTACTTGGATGTATGTTTATTTGTTTGTAAGGGCATATTGTTACTCGTTCCGAGATTGTAGTTACGTTTGTATTGTGTTTACGTGTGTTGTTTTGAGTTTATTTTGGTATACTTGTATTATACGTCGCTTCGATTTGCGGATGTTAGGTAGATAATATAGTTTTGATTACGCTTGTGGTAGATGTTTTCCAGGAAATTGTGTTTTATTTAGTTATGTTGGCCCTCTTGGTTTGCATAATAATGGGTATTTGAAGTTACTTGTTTCTGGAGCGATGTGTAACTGTGTGAGTTTGTTTACTTTGTGTAAGTTTGTATAGTGGGTATTCAAGTAGTCGTATATTTTATAGTTGTTGTCGTTATTGTTTGTTGAAAGATGGTCTTTTAAATTTATGCTTGTAATGATTGTGGTTGGTGCAGATTTGTGAATGTGTGCTAGGGTTTTGCTTATAATTTGTTTACACGTATTGTTTATAATTATGATGTTGTGTGTGTTTTTATGTTCGTTTTATGGTTTATTTCTAGTTTTGTTGTTTTATATTTTATAGGATTCTATGGTGTTGTTATTTTCGTGTATGTTGTTTTAGTTTAACTTTGTGAATGCGATAAATTGGCTTGTTTGTTTGGTGTGATTTCCTAGTATTAAGCTTGTGGTTTGGGTGGACGTAAGGTTTATAGTATAAAGGTTTGTATGCAGTTTAATTTACTTTTAAATATGGTATGATGTGGGTTTGGGCAGTTTTCCTGTTGGGAAGTTTCCATACCACTATTGGTTTCTTGATCTGATTGTATAGGTGTTGCTTGTGTTTGTAGGTTTAGACCGCTTGGACTTGGTTTGATGAAATATGGTTTCGGTTATAAAATTTAGCTTAGATTGGTTTACGCAGTGTAAGTACAGAGGTTTTCCATGATACTTGTGTTTAGGTTGGTTTTAAATTGTGGTTTAGCTAAGTTTACGTATACGTTTGACTTTGTGCGACAGGTTTTTGTGAGTGTTCGTATTACACATACTTCACCAAGGTTTTTAGGGTTTGTGATTTGTTGTACTTTGCGTTTAGATTTGGTATAGATTTGTTTATTACTTATGACTTAAGTTTGTCTGTTTTTGTAGGTTGCACATTTTGTTACTTTGTCGTTTATAGTGTCTGTGGTTATCGAATTTGACGTTGTTGGCGGGAATTTATACACGTAGTCATATTGAATTGCTGTATGCAAAGATTACTTTGGTTAGCTTTTGTTTACTTAGTTTAGTTGTTGTGTTTGCGGTAGTTTTGATTTCTAGAGATTTGTGTATCTGTACGGTTTTGTGTTGGAGGTGTTACAACCCGGGGGTTTGGATTTCGTGAAGTTTTGATTTTGTTTGCCTTTTAATAGTATTTCTTGGCTTTTATAAGTTGTTTCGGTGGAGTTTTATTTTAGGTTTGAGCGAATTTGTTTACTTTTATTGATTATTTGCAATAAAGTGTACTTATCTTTTTAGATTTTATTATTTTGTGGTTGTGGTTTGGAGCATGTATTTTAGATACTTTTATTAAGTTGGTAGACAGGCTTGTGGGGTTTTACGTGTTGTATTTTCACTTATTGCTACGAGGGTTGTTGTTTACTTAATTGTCTGATACCTAATGTAATGGTTAATTTTAGTGTTCATAAATAGAGGTTGCTTACTGTTATTGTGTAAGTTCGTGATTTACTATGTGATTTTATAATTGTAATATTTTATTGTCAACTTGATGTTTTTGCGTTATTACTTATTTATTTATGTGCTATGTAAAATGAGGTTTGTAGTTATGTGCTTTGTTTAAGGTTTTTATTGTAGAATGGATATAATTGTGAATTCGCTAGTTATGTTGTGTTTATATGTTTGGGTTTACTTTTGTTTGTGTATTTTGTTGCTTTGGTTTAGAACGTTAGATTTGGTGTTTTGCATGTTGTTATGTTTTGGTTTGTAGTTCTCAAGTGCACACAACTTTGGGTTTTCGTTTTCTTGTTCTGTGGGGTTTTGGTTACTTTTTCACAGGTTAGGTTGCCCGGAGTGTTTGTGTTTGGGTTTTGTTATGTTTGGGTTGTAGTTCTCACGTGGACATAACTTTGGGTTTTGTTTTCTTGTTCTGCTGGTTTTGGGCCACTTTTGCACAGGGTTAGGTTGGTGGGGTGGTTTGTGTTTGGGTTTTGTTATGTTTGGGTTTTCGGGGTTATTGCGTTGCATTTGGAGGGTTTACAGTTGTGGGCGTGTTGGACTATAAAGGTTTCAGTTAGGCAGCTTCTTGGGGTTTTCTTTGGGGTATTTGTTGCTGGTTAGGCTTCTAGATAGTCTCTGATTTTGCGGATTTTGCTTATACCTGCAGGTCTTCTTTGCTGTGTAGGGTTGATATAATATAGTAGGTGATGGTGCTAAGGTCTTAAAATAGGGTAGATAGTGTGTTTAGGCTGATTTTGATATTCGCAAGGGAGTTTTGGAGTTGTTATTATATGGTATGATGCTTGATTTAGTACGGTAGGATATGCTATCATTTTTCGTATTTAGGTACGGGCTGGAGTTAGGGTTTTAATAAATGCTACTGGAGGTGTTTTCGTTTAATGGGGTTTATGAATTTGGTTTGTGTGAGGTTGTGTTTATGGATTTGAAATGTTTGTTGTTTTTGTTATTAGACTGTTGCTTACGTGTTTTGGTAGAAGATGTGTGCTAGGGTTGGGGTGGGTACTTTGGGTTTTAGTGTGTATAGACGCAGGCTACATTTTGTGTTTTATGTTTACATTTGTTGATTGGTACGTGTGTTTGGTTTTGTTTCTTGTGTTTTTGGTTTTGCAGGTTTGCAGGTTTTAGGTAGCTCGTTTCCGCGAATGCGGGCTACTGTTCGGAAGCTGGGTTGTGTTCGTGGCAACAGCTGTGGTTTTCTGTTTTAGGTTATTACAGTATTACGATGTATTAGGGTGCACTTTGCGTTTTTGGGTTTTACCTGTGGCATAAAGTAATTAGTTTGTTGGTTTTGAGCTTGTTTTATTTGTATAGATTTAGGTTGTGGTTAAGCCTTTAACGTACATTTTTATTTATGTAGTTTCGATATGTTTTAGAATTAGTAGGTTTGGTGTGTGTAAGTGCTGTATTGTAGTTACAGAGTATGTTTATGTGGGAGTGTATGCGTATTATTTAATTAGAAACTTTATGTGTTTTGAACATTAAGGTGTTTTACAGTGTCTAAAGTTATATAGTTGTAATATTGACTTGTATAATCTTTGTTTGAATAGTTATTACTTTGGCTTTATGTGCATTTGAGGTTACTGATTTTGAGTTCACGTGTTTAGTGGTAGGTTTTGTGTACGGCTGGATTGTGGATTTGGGGGTTAACATTGTGTGAGGTGTCTTTCATTTGTTGTTTGCAGTGGAGGTTTGCTTACGTTTTGTTTCTGTATAGATAGGTTTGTTTGTAGATAGACGTGACTTTGTGTTTAGTGTTTGGTATAGATTTGGAATTCTTTGGGGTGCATACTCGAGGCGTGCACGGGAATATTGTTTTAAGTTATGTATTGGTTTTTGTAGGTTTTCTTTGTGAGGTTTGTGTATGTTGCATTCTGATTTTGGGTTTTAACAGGCTTACGTGTTTGATTGTGTGTTTGTAGGTTTTGTAGCACACTTTTATTTTTGTTTCGTTTGTGCTGGTAGCGCCAATTTTGAATTTGAATGTAAGTTTGATTGTTAATTGTGATAATGGTTATAATTTTGTTTTACTGAGGGTGGGCATTTGTTATTTTGATAATCCTGCAGTAAATGGTGTTGGCGATACTGATCGACTTGGAGACATGTTTTATGCTGTAGTTATTTTGCATGCAAGATGGTTACTTTTGAGTGTTAAAGTGCATATGGTGCTATTGTAGTTTATTTTATAATTGGTGTTTTTACTATGTTTTAGGGTTTATTTGGGTAGCAGGGGTTTGCACCAGTTTTTGTTAGCTTGCGCATTTTTGTGGTAAACTTCAGACTAGTAAGTACATGTCAGGGTTTGGTTTAGTATGAATATTGCTGAGGGTTTGTGGTTAGGGTTTTACATTTGTAGTTTGCTTCGAGTTTTGTTTATATTAATTAATTTGCTTTACTTACCTATTGGTGATGTATGTTTGGTATTGGTTTCCTGGAGGCATGTTTGTTTTTATTTAGTTGTTTATGTTTGACGTGTTTTTTGATTATTATTGATTGATAGACTTGCAGTATTGATTTGGGTATGACGATTATTTGTTTTGGTTTGTGCATGTCTTGTTTTATAATTACAGAATTGGTTTTGCTTTTACCGTTATGGTAACGTGGTTTGGCTTGTAGTGTGCGATATGTTTAGGGTAGTGTGCTTATTTTGTTTATTGGTTTTTATTTGATATTTGGTAAGTTTAGGTTTAGGTTGATTTGCGTGATGTTTAAGGCTTCCATATGGTTGGATTCGTGTTAGGCTTTTATTGTGTTTGTTTTGTTTTATGTATATTATCGTTATTTGTTTAGTTATCGCTGAGTTTTATCACTTTATTGATTTGGTATTTAGAATGGTATTTAGTTTGGTTTGTATGTTTGTTATAGTTGTGGGTTTCGGTTAATTGTGTAGTTATGTTGCCAATTTGTTTTTTATATGTGTTAGGTGTTTTGTATTTTGTTTTTGTTGGTTTGGTAAGTTTTGTTTGTTGCTTTATATATTTTGGGAATGTTGTTAGTGTTTTGTTTTGTAGTTACACGTGTAATGTGGGAAGCACGCGTTTACTTGTGGGTTTCTTTATGGTTGGCACTTGCTTTTACAGGGTTAGGGTGTGAGATTCGTTGCTTTTGAGGTTTGCCCCACCCTTGTTGGGTATATGCTAAAGGTATATGTTATGATTGTGTTACGTAACCATATACCCTAGTTGTTCATTACGAGGATGTTTTGTTTTAGGTTTTCTGGTAGACTCTAGGTTTGTAACAATTTGTAGCAGGTGCAAGCACGTCTGTTTTAGGTTTGATAGTTTGGTGTTTTGTTGTTTTGGTTTGATGTTGTATTTGGTGTGGGTTGGGTTTGACTTTTGGCTGTTTGTGGTTTTAATAGTTTCAATTATTAATAGGTAACCGGTTGTTTTAGGGTTGGTATTTTGTTACTTGCGACATTTACCTTACGGGTTTGCAGGTGTACATGCATATGTTCATGTGTGGGAAATGGTGTTCCCGCAGGGTGTGAGAGTGATGTTGGGGTATTGGTTATGAAAGTGTGTTGGGTTGAAGGATCTTATTACTTTGAAGTGTTGTATTTCTCTTTTATCGTTATAAGCTAATTATAGCGTTGTAAATTGTTGGGTTTGTGCTTGGGCTGGTTTGTTAGG
>JASAOA010001143.1:0-11198 GCA_030849815.1 Vickermania spadyakhi | reverse complement strand
TTTGGATATTAGGCTTAAAGTGTTAGATTTTTAGCTTGGAGTTGATATAATATGTGTAGTAGTTGCCTTAAAGGGGTTTTATACATTTTTGAGAGGGGTTTGTTATGTGTTTGGCTTGCGTTGGGGTTGAATTGTAAGATTTGCACCTTGTAGAGGGTTTGTACAATATATGTAGTGGTGGTTACAGGTGCTTTTTCACCTTTGCTTGAGGAGGTTGTTGCGCGCTGTTTCTAGGTGTATAGTGTTTAAGTGGTTCACGTTTGTAGGCTGTTTGTAGGAATGTACTAGAGGTTGGGTTTTTGGTTTTTGCATAGTTGTTTGATTCTTGTAGATTTGTCGTTGGTGGGCAGTATAGTTTGGATATTACCATGAATTGCCAGGCATGTAATTTATTTTATATTTATGTTTTGGTTTTGTTGTGTTTTGCAGCTTTGATTGCATTTTAATTTTAAGGATGCATTGCACATTGCATGGAATTGTTGTTTTATGATGCTAGTTGTTTACAGTTGTACTTTGGGTTAGTTGTGTTTTAACGAAGGATTGGTTACTTGGGGTTTAGATTGATGTTTGTAGTTTATTTGTGGGATTCGGTTTGTAAATGAGATTGTGTTACGTGGGTGTTTGTTGTCGTGATTTTATTGTTGGGTTTGGTTTTGTGATTTGTTGCCGTTATGATTAGAGATGTTGAGTTGTTGGATTCCCACTTTATTGGTTTGTTTCTCTATTTGGGTTTAGACGAGTTACTTTGTTGGCAGTTTTATGTTTTTAAGATTGCCTGTGGGCGGTTGTGTGTTATTGTGGGGGGAGATTTGCGTTTTTAATGCTGATATTGGCTGTATAGATATTTATAGGTTGACTTGCTGAAGGGTTGTTACATACACGGAGTAATTAGGTTTACATAGGTTTGTACTTGGTGTTTAGGGATTGTATAGAGATTTGGGTTGGGTAGTGTGTGTTTTTAGATAAGTGCTTTCTTGGGATTACGGATTGATTTACGCGGAGTTATTTTGTAGGTGTTATTAATATGTTTGCGTTTGTGTGGATAATTGTAGTAGGAATGTGCACTGCTTTGGTATTTACGATTAGTGTTGAACGTGGGTGGAGATTGGTTTGTTGGAGTTGTTATTACACTGAGGTACCGTTACGTTGCAGTGTGTTAATGTGTTTCGTTTGTGGATTTTATGTTTTAAATTTACACGTCCATATAGATTGTAATATTGTCATTCTAGTTCGTTGTATGTTTTATTATTACTTATAATTTTATGGTATACGATGGAATGGTTTGGGTAGTTTAAATGCTTTTATTGTGTAGTTGGTATCGTATACTTTATGTTTTAGGTTTATTAGTATAGTTTGGGTTAGCAGGTTTTTACTTAGTACTTTCGAGGTTGTGCTTAGTATAATGGTAGTTGTGCGGATTTGTGTTCCTGGAGGGTTTTTAGGTACCATTTGTTTTGATTTGTTTCCAATATCTAAAGATTGTAGTTTTACAGTAGTAGTTAAACTAAGTAGTGCTTTTGGGTATGTTGGTTATGTTTGGGGATATGATTAGTTGACATACATTTACTGTAATATTGTGATTATAATTCTTTGTTTTTTATGTTATTACTAGAGTTTTATATGTGTGTTGTAAATTTGTAATATGCGTAAGTTTATTTATTTGGGTTGGTTGCTTTTTGGATTGGTTTATATTTGTTTGTGTTGTATGTTCTGTGTGTAGGGTTCCGGGAGCGTGTTTGATGCAGATTGTTTACTACGATACTTGTTACGCTTAGCTGGTAGTATAGTTTGTGTTGTTTTAGGGTTTGGAGTTACTGTGTAGACGAGCGACCTTAGGTTTCGTTGTGTGCACTTGCCTGGGTTTTGTAGTTTGTTGTTTAGGTATGTAGTATCTATACTTATGCAGAGGGGTTTACGTTTGGTAGTGGGGGTTGTAGTGTGATTTGTTTTTTTGATACTGTAGGTTTATAGTGTTTTGGTTGGTTGTTTGTTTAATTATGAGGTAGTTTATTAGATGTTGGGACATTTGGATTAGTTATTTAAGGTTTAGATGTGTTTAGGTTTATGTATTGGTTTTATTTTACGGGTTATGTATTAATTGTTTGATTGGAGAGCTGTGTGTTCCTGGATGGATTTTGGGTTGTGTAGTTTATGGTTGTTGTTATTTATGTTTTGATTTGGACCAAGCATTTAGTTATTAAGTTAATGATAATAGTGGTTTTATGGTATATTTAGAATTTTGTAAAGTTTGTTATCGCACGTGTAGATTTTGGGTTTGCTTTGTTTTTGTATTAGTTTTAGATAATTCTACATTTTGTTTGAATTGTTGAGCTCTAGGGTTGGCTTATTTTAAAGAGTGGGGCTTGCGATGTACATGTGTAGGTTTATATATTACTGTATTGTGTTTTATGGTTTTGCGCCTAGTTTTAATTGTTTTGTTAAATACTAACGTTTGTTGGATGTTAGATTTTCCTTTTGGTTTGCATGTACGTTGTTATGATTTACAGTTTGTGTTTTTGCGTTAGGGGTTGTAGGGTTAATGTTGCGTTGTGGATTTGTGTTGGTTAGGTGTCACATTTAGGTTTACTTTTGCTTTGTCGTAGTAGGTTGGCGTGGATGCTATAGTTTTTTATTGTTTGGGTTTACGTAGTTGGGTAGTTGGTTGAGTGACTTGGTTGGAGTTTTATAATGATGGCGGGTTTGGAACTGTAATTTTGTTTGGGTGGTTTGAATTGTGTTAGTTTAAGGTTGTTTTACGTAGGTTTGATGGTATTTTGTTTATGTTTGAATTACTTTAGGTAGGCTTGCAAGTTGTTGCCTTGTTATAACTGGTGGTGCATGGGTGTTTTGTTTTATTGGTGGGTTTAGTAGTTTGCATGTTTGTAGTTTCGTTTGCTTGGGTTTTTGATTTGCAGGTTGGTTTAAGTGCATTTTACACTGGTTTGGGTTAGGCATTTTATTTTGTTGTTATGTGGGTTGTCGGAGGTTGTTGTTGTACATCGTTTATTTTTGTTGGGTTTACGTTTTTGACTTTTACAGGTTTATTTCTTTATTTTGGTATGGTTTAGGTTTGGATTGTATGCGTTAATTGGATTGGTTAGCTTTGTTTTGTTGTAGTTGTATGAGGTTTTTATTAGTGTTAATTTGGTGGGTTTGTTTATGTTTTGTTTAAAGTTGTACGCTCTTGAGGTGTAGTATAGTAGTTCGGCAGGTGATTGTATAGGTTTTAGGTTTCGTTGTTTTTGTTACATTGGTTACTTGTGGTTAACGTTAGTTTAGGTTTTACATTTGGTAAGCATAGTGTAATTACTTTTTGTTAGTTTGGTTGTAGCACTCATAGTGGTAGCCGGTTGCCTTCATTGAGTTATTGAAGATGTGCTGTTATTTGCATTTTGTTGAATGATTTGTGTGACGGCGTTGTTAGTTTGTGAGATCTAACTTATGTAGTTTGTATTTTGGGTTTTTATATACTATTTTCTTTTAACTTGATTCTACTTTTTTTAGCTTGTGTGCTTTTGGTTGTTTTCGTACTGCCTTTGGGGTTTGCCGATGCTAGGTTTACCTCTGGGTTGGTTTTATGTTAATTGAGGTTTGGTGATTTCGGTTTACTTTGAGGTGTAGTTTTTTGGGCAGTGGGGTTTGTAGTTTAGATTAAATTAGACGTTGTAGTTCTCCGGGTTTTGAGGTATACTTGCGGGTTTTTAGGATGATTCTGCCAGTAACTGCGAGATTAAGGGTTGCTGGAGGGTTGATATAATATACGGATAGTGGTTTTTAGAGGCTTTGGTGTTTACTGCATATTTGACTATTTTCGGAGGTTAGAGCTTCACTTTGGGGTTTTTGGGGGCTTACATACTTTACTTATGTTCCGTATTAGCTTGCTTGGGTATAGGTTTTGTATTCGAGGGTTGGGGTTTATGTTTTTGGTTGGAGACGGGTTGGGCGTTATTGCGCTTCATATTTGGTTTGAGGTAGGTTTTGTATTGCTATTATTGTAGTATAGTGTGCTATTTGTTATATGGGAATTGACAGTATTTTGCTGCAGGGTTAGGGTTGCTTTTAGGATGATAGATATTTGTGTGTATTTGTTTTGGAATTGATTTTATTTTGTTATAAGTATATTCAAATTAATGCTTATGTTTGGGTGTGTATTTTAATGTTATAGCTGTTTAGTAGGGTTTGTGCATACTTAGGCGTTGCGGGTTGTGGCTTAAACTTGGATTGTTGGTTTGCTGGTTTTGGTTTCCTTAACTTGATATGGGTGTGTTGAAGTATTTTATGTAGTTGTGGTACGGAGGGTTTTGTTTTGCGTGAATTTTACTTAAGCTACTTTTTATTTATAGTTTTGCGGATTATATACTTTGAATGTTATTTCTAAGATTAGTGTTTGCGTGGTTTGTTTACGGGTTAGATAATAATGGAGGTGTTTTTTGGTGTTTGGGTAGTGTGGAGCTTTGTTGTTTTCCTAGGGGTGTTTACTTTACACTTAATTATTACGCGGAAGTATCTATTTAACGTAGTTTAGGTTGTGTTTGTGTTGCAGTTTGCTTGTATAAATTGTGGGTGTGAGTTGTAGGTTACAATGTGGTACTTTCGTTGTTTGCTGTTCGTGTGTTAGAGTTGGCTTTTGCTAGTAGGTTATTTAATGTGGGGTGTGTGTTGTTTGTTTTGGGTTTTTCTTTTGTTTTGAGTTGTGGGTTTTGCGTTTAGGTTTTGGATTTGCTTACGGAGTTGATTCGGTGTGGTGCATAGAGTTGTTGATTTTGCGTTATGTGGTGTCGGTGTTTTGCAAGGTTTTCTGATCTTGTAAGTGTTATGTAAAGTGTGGGGTAGGCTTTACTTGTACTGTGTTGTTTTTATATATGTGGGTGATGGAATGAGTTTAGTGATTTGGATTATATTGTAAGGATTTTGCAGTTACTTTATGTAGTGTTGCGGACGTATTGAGTTTGTTTGCCGGATTATGTTTGTTTGCAAAGGTTTTATTGTGTGTTGATTTACCACTTCAGAAACACTTAATTTTCTTTTTGACTTTAAAATGGGAGTTTCATGATTTGTAATTTCCTGCGATGCGGGTAGGTTAGGTTAGTCTCCATATTTGGAGGTTTGGTTTAGTGTCTATTTATTTGTGGTATAGTGTTGTTTGGTTTTGTTTGGATAATATCTTGTATTTTGTTTTCCGTAGGTATAATGTTTTGAGTTGTGTATTTTGTTTGAGTTTTGGTAACATTGTTTATTTTACTGTTACTGTTAAGGTTTTGTTACATGCTTGTAATTTCTGTACTTATGTTTAGTTGTTACGTTAGTATGCTGCCTACTGAAGAATATTTTATTAGCATATTTGGTTTAGTTTCTGTAGGATAGTGTGCTGATAGTTTAATTTGGTATAGTATTTGATGTAGGTATTAAGTTTTAGGCTAGGTTTTATTGGTTTAATTATATTCGTATGTAGCTGTTTTGTTCGATGTATTGTTTGGGGTAGTGTTTAAGTTTCGTTGTTGTTGGCTTTGTAGGTTGTATGCTTTTGTTTCTAGCTAATTATTTTAGGTTTTTTGGGCTGGTTTTACTTTTAGATATGTGGACATTAATGTTTACATTGACTTTAATTGTTATGTTTATTGCTGTGGCCTGACTTGTTGGCTTTTGTATGCATAGAATTAAAGGTGTTTTGTTTGTAGAGTTGTTTGCTTATTTACTACTTAATTGGTCATTTGTTTCGAATTTGCCAGTTTTAGGATTGTTGTTGTACGCAAAGCAATTCTTGTATATGGTTCCACATGTTTATTATTTACTATTTACTTGACATTGGATTTGTAATATTAATCGTTACTATGAACTGAGTTTTCGATTATTACTTATTTTTGATGATTGGTTATGTAGGGTTATACTTGACACCTTTTGTTTCCTAATTTTGTATTTGTGTTAATAGTAGACTTGTTTGTTGAACTTTGTTGATGTTATGATGATTTGTTAGGACTTTAAATTTCTTTTGAGCAGTTTGTGTTGGTTTACTTTGTGAATTGTGGTAATTGGTTTGTATGTTTTCTTTTGCTCCAGATTTGTGAGTTTTGGTTGGGATAGAGGTTTTGGTTTGGTGCTGGTTGGTAACTTGTGGGGGGATTGTTTTACTTATGTGATTATGTCTCTATATTGTGGTGTAGTTTGTGATTGCTTATTATTTGTGTTTTGTGTTTTACAGTTTTGGGTTGCGTGTTTGTTTTGGTTTTGTCGTGTTGTTGATTGGTGCATGGCACTACTTAGAGATAGGGTTTATATTTGGATATTTTGTGGTGTTCGGTTTATGGTTGTTTGTTTTGTTTTACCCATTGTGTGTTACTTTGCATGGGTTGGATGCTTAATGCTCTGTAACTTGCTTTACGACTTCCTTTGTAGGTTAGGTACTGGTGGTCTGGGGTTGTAGGTACTATTTTAGACACTTACCGGCTCGGGGTTTGATGTTTTGTAGTTTTATTGTTTTGCAATTGGTTACTTAATTGTTTTCGTTGTTTGTAATGTGTTTTACTTGTAGGTGTACATTCGATTTTTTTGTATAGCTTTACTTATTGGTTTCTATAGTGGTAATATTAACAGCGCATTTTTCTGTGTTTGTTGTGCTATTACTTGCGGATATATGATGGCTGTAATTTGTGTTGCGTGTGCACAGTTAATTGTGGTGTTGTGTAGGTTGCTTGGCTTGTTTGACTGTTTTGTTTTGTTTGTATGAGGTTTATTATTTTGTGTTTTGGGTTTGTTACTTACTTGTCGTTATATGAATGTGATTGTATGTTAGTTTATTGGTTTACACGTCTTTTTATTTTAGCGAGGTTTGTTATTGGGCAGGTTTGCATTTTGTGTTACATGATGATTTCTGTATATATTTATACTGACGTGTGCGGGTTTTAGATGTGCGATTTTGTGGTAGGGTTGCGTATATTTATACGTTAGTTTGTAAGTTTTGGTTCTAGCGCTACTTTGTTTGGTTTTGTAGATTTGGGCAGCTGTTATTATTTTAGTTTGGTACAATAAATATTGTGTTTAGTTTAGTTGTTTTGTTAGCGTTGCTCGATTTGCTGCATTTTAAATGTTGATGCGTTCAATATGGTTTTGGGTTTTGTAATATGTAGTTTAATTTTTGGAGTACATGTTGTATACTGGTTTGTGAGTTTGAATGTGTACATTTGGATTTTATGTTATGCAATGCGTCGATCTTGCGTGTTTTTTTGTTTCTGGAAGTTGACTTTATATTGTGGGTTTTCTGTATGTAAGTGTCAAGGGTTTGGGGTTTTATTTCAGGATTTTTGGGTTTTCTTACAGTTTAGGTTTAGTTCTCTTTCGGCATTTAAGGCTCCGATACGGTGTATTTCTGGGTGAACTGCGAGTTTCGCTGTGCTTGGAGGGTTGATATAATATAGTAATCACGAGGATTTGCTTGCATTTTGGTGATTTACGTATATTTAAGTGTTTTGTGTGGGTTATACGCTGTCCCCATGGATTGCTTTTTAGGGTTGTAGTCCTTGCATGTAGTTTTTGTGGGGTGTTCCGTGGATTATTATAGGTTAGGGTGTGCATGTTTTGCTGGATAGAGGGTTGTGATATAGGTTAGGGTTGCTGTGTAATTAAGTTTCTTTATGCTGTTATGTTGGTTATAGTTTAGGCTTTAGTTTGGGTTTTTAAGTTGTTGCGATTTATAAGGTTGGTATTAGGGTATAACGCACCTCGATAGGTTTGTTTGATGGGTGACAGATGTTCTCCTTTATGCTTACTGTAAGCTTGGATTTTACGTTTATGGTGTTCGTTTTAGATACTTATTGTTGTTATATGCTTGTGATTTTCGTGATTATGGTTTTGAGTAGTTGTTGTTTTTGGTATACGCATAGTTGTGTTGTTGCGTAGGTAGGTTGGTTTGTTTTTGGTTTATACGTTCTTACTATTTGGTATTTGTACGTGTGTGTTTATGTTTTCGGAAGGTTGTGGTGTGCATCCATATTTATTTTCCGCTTTATGTGTTAGTTAGCTTGTAGGTTACTGTAGGGTACGTTTTGTTTGCAGTTTTGTTTTAGTTGCGATGTATGGTGTTAGGGGTAGTATTTAGGGTTTGTTTGTGCTTATAATTTCATGTAGGTTTTGCGTGTTGATAGTGTCAGATTTTTGTTTTGGGTGTATTACATCGGTAGTTGCATGTTGGGTTTGTTACCTTTGTAGGGTTTTGTTGGGAGGCTGCATGTTTTATTGGTTTTATAACGTACGTTTATAGTTTTTAGTTTTGCCACTTGGGTACTGGTTTGGTTAGGGTGGTTTTATTTGCTTAATTGTGGGTTGATGTGTTAGGGTGTTGTTAGTGTGTATTCCTGGTAAGCTTATATTGCCTTAAGGTTTAGTTTTCAGGGATTTGTATGCTCAGGGGTTTGTGATGTACAGTTTAGATTTGGTTTGCCAAGACATTGGATTTGTGTTGGGCATGTTTGGGCTTGTGCATTAAAGTTGTTGTCTGTTTTTTAGCAACTACTTATATTTTGTAGGCAGTGGTTGTTTTACTTTGTTGCTGACATTGCGTTTAGGTGTTTTATATTTAGGTGGGATATAGATTGTGGTTTTGTGCCCTGTGGGTGCAAGGGTGTGTATGCTGGTTTCTTTAGTTATTCCAGGCCTTGTACAGGAGGTTGGATGTTCACTAAGGTTTGTGTGGACGGTTATTGTTGTGCATGTTGTAGTGTTGTGGTAATGTGTTGAATTTGGAGTTACCGTTTAGGTATATTGTAAGGAGGAGTGTTTAATGGTTGCATAGGGGATTGTTTTTGTTTATGTTAGGTGTAGTCTTGTTTGCTGTAGTTTTAATTATGGTGTTTTTCTACTTATTTTAAATTAAGTTTGGAAGTACTGTATATGCACAGTTGTTTGGTTACCAGAGGGTGATACATTATAGTTAAATTTATAGTGTAATATTTCTTTTATTGAAGTGTTTTCCGTTATTACTTTCATTTGATGGTTTATATTTGGTATTTATGTAAGTGTTTTGAGGTTGCTGGTTGTAGATTTGTTGTTATATATGTTTAATTTCGTTTACTACTGTTTAGTTTTGTTTTTAGCATGTTGTTTAGGGTGTTAGTTTTGTGTGTTTAATCCCCAGGGGTTTATTGTTTAAGTTTGGGGTTTGTGGTTTTTGTTTTGTAGATGGGTATGTTATATGTTATGTATTTTGACGTGTAAGGTTTAGGTTTCCTTATAGTAGAGTTTCTTATGCTGCCTTGAAGATAGTGGTTGGAGGTTATTCGAACGAGATAGTTTTTGATTGTGGTTTTAGTGCTCTATGTTTACATAATTTAGTTGTTTTGTTTTTTGGTTATTATACTTTACGAGGATGTATGTTGTAGAATTTGGTGTAACATTGAGTTTTGCTTGGCAACCACTAAGGTTGCGTGTTGCGTTTGGTTTAGTTGTATTTATAACGTATAGAGTGTTGGTTACTGTTGTTTATGCTTTGGAGTTTGTTGTTGGGCACCTGGTGTTTGTGTTGTGTTCATACGTTTTCCTTGTTTTAGTTGATTGGTTATTTGTGGATTTTGGTGAAGTTTGTAGATTGTAGTGTTTTAATACTAGTCTTATTTGTTGTTTTGGGTTTGCCAGATTACTTGCTAATTTTTGCTTGTTTGTTATATTTGTGTATGGAGACTGCTCATGCTTTAATAGATTTTGTGGTGTCGGGTTTTGGACGGGTTCATTGTGATANTTTCTTGTTTTGTTTTTTTGTTCGCACTTAAACAGTTAGGTTTGATAAGCTTGTAGTTTAAAGTTGATAATTACTGAAATTTTACTATGGGTTTTATGGGTTTTGGTGGGTAAGAACATGTTGTTTTAGTTTGTTTTAGGTAGGTTGCTTACGGTACTTTAGTTTTAATGGTTTCTGTTGGGTGGGTTTTGGGTTGGGTTGGTTTCCTACGTTTAGATTGCTGTATTTTAAGTATGGTTTGTTTCTGTTAGGGTTTAGTTTGCTTACTTTGTGGTTATGATTGATTGCTAAGATTTGAGGTTTGGACATGTTGGGTACCTTTCTGCTTTTTGTTTGGTTTAGTATTATCCTATTTGCTGGCATTTGGTGTTCTGTAGGATTGGTCGTTATTGGATGTACTAGGTGTTGATTTATGTTGTATATTTGCAATGATATGTTTATTTTGTATAATTAGGTTGTAGACTGTTGTACGTTGAGGTGTGTTACACGGAGGCTGGGGTTAGCGTTTTTTTACTTTGATTTTATGGTATTTGTGTATTTGTGGATGTTTTGGTAGAGGATTTTAAGGATTTACATTTTGGATGTTGCACTTTACATTAAGTTGATGGTTGAGGGATGAATTTGTAAATAGTTGTTTTCCAGATTGTGGATTTTCGTGTAAACTTGTGTATTATAAATTATTAGTTGTAATAGTGCTGCTATATTTCTTTATTATTTTTTGTGTTATTACTTAGTACGTATTATAACTTTGAAGTGTTTGTTTTGGTGGCTTACTATAGTTGAGGTGTTACTTTGTTTTTGCTACTTGGTTTGCTTTACATACTTTGTTTGTTTTTTGGTATATTGATTTGACGTGATTCGATTAATTGGTTTGGATAGATCCTAATGATGGTTGGGGTAGTTTTGTAAAGTTTTGATTGTTTATGCTTTCTGGGTGCGTGTAGTTTGTGTGCTTTTGTAATTCCTTAAACTTTGTAAAGGGACATAGCTTGTTTTCGCTGCTGTAGGTGTCTGTACTTTGTGGGTTTAGTAAATTTGAGTTATTAGCTTTAAGAGTGGCGCTATTTCTTTGGTTTCGGTGGTTCTTGATTTTGTGGTGTTAGCCTTTTGATTTGGCGTACATTATAGCCTGTTTTGCTACCTTTACTGTTTAGGAATTCAGGTTTGCGTTTGCGGGCATGGGGGTGTTTTGTACGAGACAGCAATTTTCTATAGTTAGTATTTAGCCAGGGTATTCTATACTCGTGGGATTTACGTTGATGTGTGTTTTTATAGTAAACTTCGGGTTTTGTGTGCTGTGTAGGGTTGATATAATATAGTAGATTTCCTAGGTTTTAGGAGTTTTTGGACTTTGTTAACTTTTGTGGGGTGTTCCTAATTTAGGTGTTTTTTTGTGTATTTTGGGTATTTTGCTCTAAATTCCATAATTTTCGCTGGTTTTTGGTGATATGATGCAGTAGATTCCTACATT
>JASAOA010001142.1:0-11182 GCA_030849815.1 Vickermania spadyakhi | reverse complement strand
ATTTGGAGTTTGTTGTTTTTGTTGCTTTGTTAATTTATCTGTTTGGAGTTTACGCTTTGGACCACTAGGTTTAGGTAGTTGTTGCTAGATTTAGGTTTTAGTGTTGATTGGCTTAAGGTATGTTTGGTGGATTACAGGAATGCGGGGGTTTTGTCGTATTGATTGTGATTTTGTATTTAGATGGGTGGGCTTTAGGTTACAGATGTGTCTGTACAGGTTGTTTTTATGGTACGGGTTGTTTTGGGTGGGATTTCACTGTTTAAATTGCTCTGGGTAATGGGTTGTATATGGTGTTATGGTTTAGCTTGTTGTGGTTGGTTTTGCTGTGGATGTGTAGTTTATTTATATATCTTATTGTATTGTTTTACGCGCGTTTTGGGAGAGTTTTCATTAAAGCGGGTTTGCGGGGCTTTGCAAAGGTGTTTGGTTTGTGATTTTTGTTTGCTTGTGACTTTTACTGGTATGATGTTTTTGATAGATTTTAGTTTTTGGGTTTGTGGTGTTGTTTTGTGTCATATTGTGTTTGTTTGGTTTCTTGCTTGGGCATTTATTTGTTATAATTATAGATTCTTGTTTATACTTATTGTAGAGACTGTAAGGTTCGATCGGATTTTAGAATTGGTACATATTGAATTGTAATAGCGCATATTCTATTGTTAGATGTTTGTTATTACTTTTGTGTATTATACTTAACGTTGCTGGGGTTGGATTAGTTTGCTATTTTGTTGCTTTTATAGTGTTTAATATTGTGAATATTTATTTCTAGTTAGAGATTGCTGGTTGTTGCTTAGTTACTTTATAGTTTAGTTTTTGTGGGTGTTGGTTAGAGGATGCATATTTTAAGTCGCTGCTAGGAGTTTTAGCTTACCGATTTTTGCGGTATATTCCACTTTGGAGCTTACTTACTGTTTTGTTTTTGCTTTTGCTTGCTGGATTTAACTATTTCGTAGTATATTCTACGTTGCAGGGATTACTTGCTGCTTTGTTGTTGCGTTTTGTTTACTGCAGTTGTTTTGTTTGCGAACTGGTTTTATTTGAGTTTGTTTCGGGATTTAGCTTTACGTGGTTGTTGGATTGAAGTTTGACTTGTGATTGTAGGCGCATATTTTATCTTGTTGGTTGTTTCTTGTGATTTATGGTTGAGATTTTAGTTTAAGTTGTTAGATGATGTAGTTTAGGTGCTGTGGGGTAGTCATGTATTCGTATTGTAAGCTTGTTTGGTACATTTTGTGTTTTTAGTACATTGAGTGATGTTTGTGAAGCTTTTGTAGAGAGTTTGTTATTGTAGATGTTTTTGTCGATGCGCTAAGATTTGGACGTATTGTGTGGCATATTATGTTTGTTTTGCTTTGTGGTGTTTAGTGTGATGTGCATTGTCAAGTTAATGGTTTGTTTGTTTTGTTATGTTTTGGTATACAGAGGGTTTGTTTGAAGTTTTTGCTTAGAGTTTGGTTGGTTTGGTTTATTTATTTATGTGGAATTACTGTTAAAGTTTGTTTTCGGTGTTTCTTTGATGCGTTGTGCTTTTGTTAATCTGTTTGTTTTGCATTTCTTGTGGATTAGGTTTGATTTGTTTTTGTTTTGTGTTTCGAATATGCGGGTACTTTGTTGTAAGTGGAGTTTGTTACGTATGTTATGTTATGTTTATAATTAGCTTATAGTTCATGTAATTGTAATAGTTTTGACGTTGTGGTTTGTATTGTTATTACTTTTGATGCTATTTATTCTTTTGTTAGTGATAGTTTACGTATTTGATTGTTGGACGTGTATTTTGTTGATAGTTTTACAATGTTTGTGTTTGTGGTCTTTGTACTCGTTCGTAGTTAACGTTTTGACAATAGTTTGGTTTGACTGAGGTGTTGTGTTCTAATGTTGTTTCGTTGTGTTATGATTTTGTTAGTTTTATTTAGCTTGTTTTTGGAGTTATGGATACTTTCGAACTACCATAGATGCGTCGTTTCCGTAGGTTAGAGTTGTTAAGGTTCTTGTTGGCTGTTTGTACAGTGTAACTTTTTAGATTAGGTTTGCGGATGCTTTAATTACCCGGATAATTTATGTCTTTAAGCTGGTTTGGGCATGGACTTCAGTTACTGTGGAATGTTCGGCCGTGTAAGGTTTGGGTTGGTTGGTATGTTGGCTTTGGGTTTTATTACTCTATAGGATGATATAGGATTTTACTTTGTATTGTTATACTATTAGTATGCTATGGTTAAATTGAACACCAGTTGGTTGTTGTTAGTGGTTTAGTAAGTGCAGGTTAGGTGTACTGTGTTTACTTGTGGATTGTGTGATGTTTATGTATGTGTGAGATTTGTAGATGCTGGGGTTGTTATATTTGGAAGTTGCGTGTCAAGTTATTGTGGTCTTCGTGCTGGCGGGGTTTAGAGGTCATGTTTTAATAGTTGGTTTATTGGTACTGTAATTTATAGGTTGCGGGCTTCCGGGGTAGTAGTTAAGTTTTACTTTTATGGGTTAACGTGTGTTGTGACTTTCGTTTTGAGAGTAGTTAGTTTTTGTTTGTTAGATTTTGGGTTTGTAGGATGGGTTGTGTGCACGCTAATTTGCATTAGTTTTGTTCGTCTCGGATGGCCTGCAGGTTATGGGTGCGGTGATCTGCTAGTTTTAGACTCGTTGAGGGCAGATTTTCGGAACTTGGGTTTGCTGGGTGTAGGGTTTGACAGCTCTGCTTGACCTGTAATTGGTGATGTAGAGTGGTTGGGTGTTTAAACTGCCAATTTTCGCTCGTATACAGGGTTGATATAATATAGTAGGTTTTGCGGGTAGGGGTTGATTTTCCGTGTTTAACCGGTCATTTAGGCTTGTATTTCATATAAGGTTTGAGCCATTGGGGTTTGAAGCGGCTGGTATTCGGGATTTTGTGGTTTTTGGGCACCTACAGGATTGCGGGTTGGTGGAGTGTTGATATAATATACGATCTTTAGGGTTTGGGGTAGGAATTGTGCCTAGGTCTACGCTTTATATTGGTTTAGACAGTTTGGCTCAAACTGGGTGTTTGGGTTTTGGTGGTTGTGTTAGATTTGTTAGTTTGCATGCTTAATGGTACACCTTGCACGTTTCGAAGTTTGCGTTTGACGGACATAAATGACAACAACGGATTAAGGTACTTTGTGTGTATTTATTTGGGTGGGTAAGTATGTAAAGTTACATTGGTTTAGCGAGGTTTTAGAGCTTTGTGGGTATATGGGTTTTAGGTATGGTAAGTAGGTTCAGGATTTAGATGGTTTGTTTATGCGTTATTTGTATGTGTGGTTTTAGGTTTAGAGTTTAAGGTTTGGTATAGCTCTATACTTTTGATAGAGTTTGGGTGTGGTATGGTATAGTTTAAGGGTACACTTTACATGGAAATTTGTGCTTTGCTTTGTTGGGGTTTATAATGTGATTTTGATTTCACAACTTGGGGGTTTACGTTGGATGTTGGATTTGCGTATTTTGCTTTGTGTTCAGGGTTTTTATAGTGTATTGTTTGGGTTTTAGTTTTACAGTTTTAGTGTTGTGTTTTAACTATGTTGTTTGTTTTATAGGAACGTGGGGACTATTGGTTTGAGATAGTTTTTTACGGGATTTGGTAGTTTGTGGTAAGGTTTACTATTTTGCACTGAATTGCGTAGGTGTCTGATTTTACTTGGGTTTCGAGAATGTACTGATATGTTTGCATTTGGTTTGTATAGGTCATAGGTAATGTTTTAATGGAATAGACGTAGATTTATATATTTAAGTTTGTTTTGTGGGCATTGGCTTGTTGTGTTTTTATTTTACTCGAGTTTTTCCTCTAGGATTTGCATGGGTATTCGATATACCAGTGTGGGATCCTAGGATTTAGGTTGTGTTTGTTGAGCTTGTTTTGTTTACTTGGTGACGCCATTATTGGTATTTGCGGTTGCTGAGTTGATACTTGCGGGGTTGCTTTAGTTTTGTATTCTTTGTGGTAGGTTTGTTTATTAGTGTTTAGGTGTGTATGTTGGGGTGCAATGGAGTTGTGGAAATTATGTTATCTGGCAATGGATTTAGGTAAAGACTGCGGTTTTGTTAGTTTCATAAATTTGTAGATTTCTTATGTTTTGTAATATTTCGAGTTTCCCATAGTTGGGGTTTGTTATTACTTTGATTAGTATGATTATAACGTATAGATTTAGATACTTTAAGTTTTGTGGACTCTTATATTTTATGGTGTGTATGATTTGTATACTTGCGTTTTAAGTCTTTTCTTTTATGTAATTACCTTAGATTTCTAGGTATCTCGCAGTTGGTTGGTCTTGCATATGATTGTTCTAAATATAGATCACATATCTTGCGATGTTGTCGTGATTTGTTTTGAGAATGTGTGGATTTTGTAACTTGTTATGCTTGGTTTGTTTGGGTTATGTTTGCATTTGTGGGTTGCCATGCTGGTAGGTTTGCTTGCGTGTGGTTGATGGTTTTGGTTTTGGCACCTTAGTTTTATTATGTGGGTTGCATTGGTTTGTTGTAGGTTTACTTGATGTTTGGGTTGTGAGTTTGATTCGGCATATGGTTTCCGTGTTTCTTATTGTTGTGTAGGTTCCGTATTTGTTTTATATTCCTTGCATGCATTGTATATAAGCTACGGATTTACGTGTTTGTTTGGTAGTTGATTGGTGGCTGTTATTTTGGCAGTTTATGGTACTTTTATTTTGTTCTACTTTTATTGCTGCGAATGTTATTGTTTTTTATGTTGTGGAGCCTGAGTTACTTGATAGGTTAAGCATGTAGGTTTATTGTGGAGGATTGTTGGGATTTGTTTTACTTCACTTATGGTGAAATAATCAACATGAGCTGTTGACGTGTTTTTGGTTTGTGTTTTGTATTTTTAGATTTATATGGTTATGCATAGGTTTTCTTTGAGTTATCTTTAATTGAAGGTTTGTTTATAGGTGGGGCATTAAACTTTACTATTTGGGGTTGGCATAAAGGTTTGTTTTTGTGAGATTGTCACTAAGAATTTACGTTAATGTTTAGTTTGTGGGGTTTTAGGTTTGAGTTGTGTTGTGCTTTTATTGTATAGTAGTGGTAGACTAAATGTTATAGTGTAATATTGAAAGCTTCTGAGAATGGTGTTTTATTGGTATTATGTATTTGGATTAGTTGGTTGTTTGAAATAGCTGTTGCGTGGTTAGATTTGTTGGTTTTGTTTGCGGAACTTTTGGTTTTGGGTTGTTGTGGAGTTATGCGTTTGTAGTTTGCACGTGGTGGGCTTGCGACTGGAATTTTAATGTTTTGGTTTATAATGTTACCTTGTGTTGTTTGTGTTTTGAGCTAGTTTTGGGGTTTTGTATGCTTTTGTTTTGGGTACTTAGGTTGTAATAATGTATTGTTTACTTTAAGAGGAGGTGTTATATATTAGTTGTTTAACGTTCCTAATGTGGCTAGGTTGTTGCTTATGCGTGTGATATTGACTTAATACGTACATGTGTTTTGTTTTGTATAGTATTAAAGTGTTTGGTGTGCTTAGTACTTTATAGTGGATTTTTGTTGTTTAAGTTTATAGTTTTGCGCTGTACTTTAGTGATGACTTATGGTTGTAAGGTTGTAGTCCTGGGGAGTTTCTTTAGTTTGAGATTCTGATTTTAATTGTTTTGCAGTTATGTTTTCTATATTCCTATTTAGAGGTTCCTCTATTGTGAGTTGTTTTGTGCGCTTATATAGTTTGGTGTAGTATTTGGATAATTAGCCAGTTGGGTTTCATGTACTGGTTTATTTATTTGTTATTTTATAAAGTGTAATATTTTTATACCATTGAATATTCGTAGTGGTGAGTTATTACTTTGTGATTGTGGTATTTGTAGTTGCTGTAAGTATTTGTAACCTTTTTGTTGTGATGATGTCGCATACGTGTAGTGTTTTGTTTGCTGTGGATATTTGTGTACTGTAGTGTTTAGGTTTATCGTTTGTTTTACAGTTAGGTTGTTGTAGGACTTTAGTTTTTAGTTGGATGTTGTGTACGAGGTGCTTAATTTAGGGATATTCCCATTATTTGGTTTAGGGTTTGTGTTTATTGGTTGACTTGGGTTTGGATTTTGTGGAATTATGCCTACATTTTAGTAGCACTGGGACTTGTTTTATATGCTTTATATTTGTGTGAGGTTTCGTGTTGAGATTCCAGCTTGCGTGTTGTTTTGGATAATGATGTAGGTTATATGCTGGGTGTGGCTGTATTTTTAATGTTGCTGTAGTTGTAGTTTGTAGTTATGGTGTATCGAGTTTTTGTATTTTGCCTTTATGGTTCCGGGGTGTGTTGTTTGGGAGTTTTAGGGAGTCAGTTACTTTTGGTTGGTTTTATTAGTTAACATATTTAGGTGTTTGAAGGTTTCGTGATCGCTATAATATGGTAGTTTAGTATGAGTTGTAATATAGGTAGGGTGAGGTCGGTGATTTAGAAGTTTTAGGGTGATTTAGAGGTGAGATTTAGGCTTAGTTGCTGGGATGACACTGTTTTGGCACATACAATCTTATCCCGAGAGGACTTGGTGTTTTGGGTTTGTTTTGGGAATTGACATGTGGGGCACCCCAAACTGCAACATTTCGGGTTGGTGGAGGGTTGATATAATATACAATAGGTGTAAATTACGGATTTTAAAGGTTTAGAGAGGTTTCATATTTAGACCTACGGGTGTGTTAGGGTGACTAATGCAATCTTTTAATGTGGACCTAGGTATTTTGGGGTGTTTTGGGGTAGGGTCATGTATGTAGGGTTTGTAACTCGCGCTAAGTAGGGTTTGTGGAAGTTTGATATAATATACAAGGATTTCCTCAAGGGATTATTCCGGGGTTCAAGGATGGGGTTTTGTAGCCAAGTTTTCAAGTTAGAGATTTCGTGGTTTTATAGACGAGGAATGTTGTGTGGTTACTTTAGCGGTATATTAGTTTTTTGGAGTGTTGCGATAGCCGTTTGGATTTAATGGTGATTTTGGATGTTGGTGGGGTTGTTATAGTTGTGTAAGCTTAATTCTGGAATTCGTAGTTTGTGAATTTGGGTTAATAAGTATCTCTTGTTTAGAGGGGTTTGTTGTGGACAACAGGGTTACATTCTATGTTTGGCTAAGCGACTTTCTTTGCAGCTAAGGGTTGTTGGTTTACTGTGTTTTTAAGTGGGGTTTTAAAATTTGCTGTATTTTGTTTTGTTTATATTTTATTAGGGTGGGCATATTGTTCTTTGTTGGGTTTGGTTTGTGGTTTATTTGAGTGTGTTTTGTTTGGTGGTTTTGGAGTTTTGATTTTGTATTGTAATGATGTTGCTACAATTATAAGTTTTGTAGAGTTCCAATTCGTAAGGTTTGGGATTTGGCATGCTTTGCTGTTATTACCGTGCATAGTAATTGTATATATGGGCGTAGGTTGGTTTTGACTTTTGATTTAGAAGATTTGATTTGTTACGTTTGCTTTGTGGGATTACTTTAGTGGCTTGCTAGCGTAGGCTATAAATGATATTAGTTTAGTAGATTTGACTTGAGGTTGGATTTTAGATGTTGCAGGTGTTTACGAATTTGTTTTATGCGTAGGGTTTACAATTGTTGCATAATTAAGTTCGTTGTATAAGTATTGATGCTAGGTTTTCAATATTTCGGGATAGGTGTGTTTAGGTTGTGCTTTGACCAGTACTTGTGTTTGTGTTTCTTTACAAGAGTTTGTTTTCGGAGCTGTTTGGGAGTTGCTTAGTTGACTGTAGGAGTGCTAAGTGTATAGCTTACGTATGTTCGGTTTGTTTTAGCAGAGTTAATGGTTGTGAGTGGGATTTACTAGTGTGTGATTGTGGGTAGGTAAGTGTAACTTGTGTTCCTGATTTTGCATGCTTGTATAGTAGAACCTGTGCAGATCTCCTTTACGGGTAATTTGGAGTAGTTATTATTGTTTTAGTGGTGTTAATTGGTTTTGGTATTTAGATGTTTTGTGTGTTTGCCTAGGTTGGTTGTATGGATGTTCGTTAGGTGGGCATTACGTTAGTCTTAGGTTATGTAGGTTGTTTGGTTTTGACTTTTGGTTGTATTTTACAGATATGGGTTGTTAGTTTGTGAGGGGTTTGCTAGGGGTGTGTTATATTTGGATGTGTGTGCTTTTGTAGTTGTATATGTTGTTTTTTAGATTTTGGTTTTGGGTGTGTACGTTTGTGGGATTTTGTCGATTTATGAGTCGTTGTAGGTGGTCGTTATTTGTTGTTATATGTTAGTTGTTGTTTTCTTGCTTGTAGGGGTTTGGTAGGTGTTTGTGTTTGTGATTGCTATTGTAGGTGTTTTAGTATTTTCCTTTATAGTTGTGTGTTAATTAAGTTTTGTTATTTATTTTAGATTTGAGCATTAGATCCTATTTTGATTCGTTCTTTAGAGTGTTTACTTGGTGATATATTTTATATGGCGCTGTTTCTTTCACATATAGTAGTTGTTTTATACTTGGGTGTGTTGTTTGTAGATGTGCTGTTTTTGTTGCTTTTCTGTTCTGTGTAAAGGGCAGGTTGCGGGGTAGTTGCGGTAATTTGCATTTTGTTTGGTACTATATTGGTGATTTGTAATTAGGGAGGGTTACAAAGAATAATAAACAGGTAGGCTGGGGTTGTGTTTTGATAGTTGGGCTAGTTTGAATAGAGGTTTGCGGTTTTATTTAATACTAGACTTGGGGTTAAGATTTGTGTGTGTAAAGGCAGGGGAGTGCTTGTTGGTTTTTAATTGTGTTAAAGTATGTAATATTGTAATCGTGACACTTTTTGATGTTGGATTATTACTTGGTGCGTCTTATATGTGTAGAATTTGTTTTCCTGATTACTTTCGTTTAGGAATAGGTTTAGCGACCACATAATTTTGTTACACTTGGTTAGGATGTACGCTGACTTTTGTGAGTTATAGGTTTGCCGTGTAGGTTTGTGTTAAATACTGGTGGGGTTTCTCACAGTAGGTTTACGTTGGTAGTTCTGAGGCTTTTTGTGCTTTTATTTTATTGTTTGCGATTTGTTGCTGTTGTATTTAGGTTAGGGTTGGTATTCGTTATGTTTTCTTTTTAGGTTTTACTTTATTTAGAGAGCTTAGTTGCTTTGTTTATACGTTTACCGAACGTTGGAGGATTAGATAGTTATTAACGTTAACTGTAGATTGATTGGTTATTTCCAGAGAGGGTTGCTGTCGTCGTTATACATATTGCGATTGAGGTTTCGGGGTTTGATTTGTTTTGAATATGGTGGGATTTAGCCTTGATGTTGACAAGATTTTCAGTAGATTCGATTGTTTGTTTATATGCGTGAGCTTTTGTTCGGTGTGCAAGGTTGCTTAGACATATTTAACGCCCGAATGGAAATTGTTTATAATATAATTGCTTAATTAATTAATTGTAATATTGCAGATTTGGTGTTTTGGATTACTTTGAGTTGTGTTGTGCTTAGTAGAGATTTGTTGTATTTAGTGGTTTAGTATGGGTTGCAGGTTGTTTAGATCGGTTTGCTGCGGGAGTTGTATGGTATGTTGTTTCTAGATAGTTTCACTTAGCTGGGGTTGTTTTTAAGGATACTTAGCGTGTAGGTGTTTATTACTTGTGTTGGTTTCGTTTGGGATTGATTGTGTAGGTGTTGGATTTGGACACTTTTGCGCTTTATATTTGTGGGCCTTAGGTTTGCGGTTGCCGCATATGTGTTAGATGCTCAAAATGGTGGATACCGTCAAGTTGTTTCCGCGTGTAAGTTGGATACATTGTTGTACTTTATTGTTTGGTTTGCTAGCTAGTCTAGGTTGTTTTGTTTAACATGCTTATTTTAGGTTTTGTAACAGTGCGTCGTTTTTGTTAATTATTGTTGATAATGTTCGCAAACTTTGCTGGGAGTGTGTAAGTGGCTTTCGTATACTTTATAGTTTTGTTGTGTTTTAATTTAAGCGTTTTTGGAGTTTTGTTTTTTGTCTTGTGCTTTCAGAGGAGTTCCTTTTGTTTTTGTTTGCTGGTGATGTTTTTGTTTGTTTTGCATTTGTTTATTAGGTTGGTTTAGTAGTTTGACTGCTTTTTGTTTGCATTTCGCAGAGTACCTAAGGGTTTGGTTGATTATTTGGCTTGAGGGTGTCCTTAGGTTGGCAGGTTTAGGTTTGGTATTTTGCTTCCTGGTATATTGGTTTATGGTTTGGGTATTTTGTCTAAACTGCAGAATTTTAGTGTGGTAGAGGGTTGATATAATATAACAAGGTTGGGGTGTTGAGGTGATTGTTGGGTCGTATATAGTATTACCGTGACGGTATTGGTTTATAGTTATAGTAGTTAGTTTCCGGTAGATTTTGCCTTTGTGAGGTGTTTTTGTTGCGGTTTTGACACTTGTTCGTGGGATTAGCGTAGTTTCGTATGTTAAGCCCTTTAGAATGGTATATTGGAATGAAACTACAGATCTTTGCTGTGGTAGAGGGTTGATATAATATACCAAGGTTGGTGAGGTGTGGGTTTTCCTTGGGTTTGGGTAGGATATTGATATAACGAACTTGCTTTTAATAATGCATAATGTTTAGGTTCCGGTAGATTTTGCATTGAGGTGTTTTCGGTGGGTTTTGGGTGTTGTTGGGATTGGTTTACAGTTGTTTCGTACTTCAAGTATTTTTGATTGCGTATTTATGGGAAACTTGCAGATTTTTATTGTGATAGAGAATGCTTTAATATAGACTTTACTTGGTTGTATATTTGTGATTGTGTATTAGGTTTAAAGTTGAGGTAACTCCGTTGTTTTGGGTTTGGGTAAGGTTTTGTATCGTGTAGGCTTGAGGTACTCGTTTGGGTTTAGGAGTTTGCATGGTTTTCTAAACCGCTATGTGGTTGTAATGTCACATGTTACCGTATTGGTTGTTTCTTGGTGCAATGTGGGGTTGGTGCTAACGTTTTGCTATTTTACGATGGGTGGGTTTTACTTGTTGGTATTATGAGGTTATGTTTTGCTATGTTGGTGAGTTGTTGGAGTGTGGATTATGCTTTGGGTCGTAGGTTTAATGCTTAATAAGTATGTAGGTTTGATTGGCCAGAGGTATGGTTTACAGCATTTGTATTGTAATGGTTTGTTTTATTTTCCGAATTCAGCATATGATGGTTAATTTGTTGCATTTCTTAGGTTTTGTTTTTGGATTAGGTTATTAAGTACTACATTTAAGCAGACTATTATAGCCTTTCTTTTGGAGAGTTGTTCGTGGCTTATAGTTGATAA
>JASAOA010001141.1:0-11125 GCA_030849815.1 Vickermania spadyakhi | reverse complement strand
CCCACCGCGCGGTGAGCTTCGGCTTCATGTGGAATCCCAAGCTCCAGCAGGTGTCCTCCCGATAAGCACAACGCTGGCGGAACGTGTGGTTTGATCCTTCACTTTTTATTTCCTGATTTTTATGTTTCAATCAATGAAACCAAAAAAAACGTAAGAACGGTGGACGGGATTCTTTCTGTGGTGTGATAAAATGCATTCGTCATTCTTTTATTCGTAGTGAATTCCTTTTTTTTTTGTACTTTGCTTTCCTCACCGTCTTTTCGTTGTTTAGTACAATACAAAAGAAACGTGAAGCTTGCGATCCATTCTTTGTGAGGATTGTTGACAAAGCAGTAAATAGAGTCTGCAGTGTGCGCAGCACGAGCCAGAAGCTCAAGAAGAATACTTGTTTAGGAGAGGTACACGCGCAGAGCCAGTAGCTGTCGAAGTCCTCCACTGCCATTTGATTTTACTGTTGGATTAATACATCGTTAGCCGTAGAGGTAGGGAGCGACACCAGGAGGCATCACTCAATGGAAACCTCGAGTGGCAGGCCTTCTTTCTGTCGGAGCGAGGCGACGGGGCAGTCGCACACGGTGGTCATCGCACTCGACAAGGATGGAAGAGACCGAACGTCTGTGGAGTGGATGCCATCGAATCTGCCGTCTCATCATACCAATTGGCTCTTGGTGCGCACGATCCCAATCACCACCAGTTTAACTACCGTGCTTCGGCGACTTCTGGAATGCGAGCAAACACAGCAAGTGCAGCTTTCGATGCAAGGTCCGGAAGGGACTTCGGCCTCAGTGGTGGGGAAGGAGAGAGAGGTGTCGCCCGGCCCTCCGCACCCTCTCCCTCTTGCTCCGTCGCTGTCGTCGCCGGCAACATCGCTGAGCCGCAGCTCTGCCACCCACACGCGCTTTCACACACCGGGTTGCCATCAGTGTTTTGACGCCGCGAGCTGCATTCAGGCAGTTCGAGTGGGCTACGTGATTGGGGAAGTCCATTGCTTCTGCCTTTTGGTGCAATGCTGCTGCTGGGGAGCGTGTGAGCGGCTGAAGCTGACGTTACTGGCCACTCCCGGGCCCTGCGCTGACTTTGCCGTCGAGTATGTCCAGCCCAGCCGATCCGCAGCGGGGCAACACCCGAGTGGCCATCACACGCCGCCGGCACCTCTCGGCAGCGTCCCTTCGACCCCAGTGATGATGCCGCTGGACGCCATTGTCCCAGGCACCGAACTCCCCTCGGTGAGCGCTACTGTGCCGTGGTCACTGTCCCCTTCTACCGGTAGCCCGTCCCCACAACCCTCCGTCTCGCTGGGGCCTAGTATGGCGTGTGCGGGCAGCGGAGCGCTGCTACACAGTGAGGGAACTCGTCACTCGGTCTCAGCGTTGTACGGGGTCGCCGCGGCAGATGAGATGTGCCCCATTTGTCTTGTGGAGCTGCTGCGCACGCACGCCCCGCTGGTGACGCTGTGCAAGCATGTCTTTCATCTCCAGTGCTACGCTCCCATGTCTTCCACCTCCGGCTGCCCCATCTGTCGTCTCTCCGTCTACGATCTGCTGAGCAATGCGCACTGCGAGACCTGTGGAACAACCTTTGACCTCTGGACGTGTCTTATTTGCGGGCATGTGGGCTGTGGGCAAACCGGCCGTGGGAACCACCAGCTCGGTCACTTTCACGTCACGGGTCACTCCTGTGCGGTGCAGTGCTCGTCGAATCGCCTCTTCAACCACAGCACCGGGATGTTTATTCACCAAGAGGTGGCCACGCTGCTGCTGCAAGACGAAGAGCGTGAGCGGGACAGCGGTCCAGCGCATTTATCTCGTCAGCCGCCTGCGCTGCGTTCCTCCTTCGGCCCGGGGCGCGACTCTGGCACTGCGACGCCGCAGGGGTGCGGGGATCACCGGTTTGACTGGCTGGCCTCTCTCTCGTGGGGTGCGACGGCGGAGGAGGAGGCGCTGGAGCGGCAGCAGCAGGGGGAGGCGGAGACCCAGTCCTTACGGGCCATAGAGGCGCTGGTAAAGGCGCACTACACCCAGCTCCTGCACACCCTGCGGATGGCGCAGCGGGAAGACTTCCGCTCCACTGCCGCCACGCAGCGAATTCAAGAGCGATTGCGCCAGGAAGCGGTGAGCAGCCTGTCGCCGAGTGGAGCGGGTCGACCTTTTAAGCGAGTGCTCGCCGGGGGTGGTACGCGGACCCCGGGAAGTAGGGCACCCAATGGCCGTCACGCGACGAACCCGAACACGGAGGACGTTTTGGACGGCGGAGAAGCGACACGACTCGTTTGTTGGTATCGTGTGTGGGTGGTGCGGCTGGAGCAGTTGCTGTGCGAGGAGCAGCAGCGGCGCAACGCCCTGAGGCGGGAGGCGGAGCGGGGCTGGCGGGGAGTGGAGGAAGGCGTGTTGGCGAGCCTCCGAGCCCAGCTCCGGCGTGCGAAGGAGTCCGCCCGCACGTGCCGCGAGTCCCTTGAGCTGTCGCAACAGCGAGTGCGTAATTCGCAGTTCCAATTATCTCGGAGTGCCGCCCAGAGAGACGACATCCTTCGCAGTGCGGAGTCCAAACGCAAGGAGAAGGAAGCCGAACGAGATCGCCTACAGCAGGAAATCACCACGTCGTTAGACATGGTGTAACAGGAGCCTAAAAGAGATCGTCTACCTTCGACAACACGGTGCAAGGAAAGAAGTAGCAAAACTACAACAGTAACACAAAATCGATCTATTTTTTTTTCCTATTATGAATATAAGACTTGCAGCAACCCAAAGATACATGAGCCCTGAACTGATGAAAATGAACAATAAAAGCAAGCTCTTTGAGATTGATACGCTATGCTTTTCTTTTCCACTTACTCTTATGGTTTGTTTTCTTTTTTTCTCATTGAAGATCTCCCGCTTCTTCAGCTTACTTCATTTTTCAACCCTGCATTCCAATTCTTCTCCGAAATAATGGCGTGCAACATCGGACTGACCGTCTACGCGATTCTCGAGGCCATCGCATTCGTGTTCATGATTGTCGGCACACCCATTGACCAGTTTCGTGGCCAAAAGGAAGAGTATACCGGCAACACGCCTTGCCTCTCTCTCTGGGGATACAAGGAAAAGTGCTACAGCACCACTTTCAAGTTCAAGCCAAAAGAGCTCTTCGCGAATTGCCCATCCCGGCTGGACCGATTCAAGGCCGCCGAGGCGATGTCTATTGTGTCGATTGGGGTGTTCTTCGTGGCTGCTATTTTAGCGATGATGGCCTGCTGCTGCTGCTCCAGCTGCGCGTGCTGCCTTCGAGTGTTCATTGTGATCTTCACCTTGGTCGGTATTGCGTCGGGTGCCACCGTCTGGGGCTGCATGGTCGCCAGCTACACCTCCACCCACGGGAGCTGCGCGGCCTTCAAGGATACGAACATGAAATATGGCGCTGGCTTTGCGCTGGTGCTGGTGGCATGGATTTTGAACACCTTCAATCTCGTTATGGCTCTCCTTCCGTGCTAATGGCGAACAGAAGAAAAAATAATTATGCAGCAATAACGGAATAAATAAAAAAAAATCAGTAAGAATTTTTTTTTTCTTTTGGTGATCCATAAAAAAATTTATAAGTTATGATTTAGAATAGTAGCTCTACAAACCATTCGTACGTGTGAAGCTTTTAAGTTTCATTCTTTATCATGATTATTATTGCTATTTTGATTTTAAGAGTACAAACGACGGATTTTTTTAATTATTATTATTGTTTTTTCTGCTTGGACTGGAAACAGTAGCGCGCCCTTCTTCTTTCCGCGCCGTCGCTGTGTTTCTTGTTTCAGGTCGTCCTCTGGAGAAGAAAAAGTCTAAAGATAAGTGTAAGGAGAGACACACACATGTATATCTCGGCATCCTTCTTAACGGATGCCGATCCACGTTTCTCACACTCTGAAGCATGAGGAGAAAATATATCTAAATCTATATATGAATGCAAATAAAATATATACACACTCTATTGTCCGAGTTTAGATAAAAGAGTTAAGGTTAATTCTTTCTTTCTATAGAAAAATAATAAATAATAATTATGATTGAGAAAAAGAAAAACCGGAACGGGTGTCTGTTATATGGCACACCGAGACGCATGCATCAATGCGCTCGTGAAGTTTCATTCTTTTGGATGAAAAGTGTTGTTCCACACATTGATGGCTTTATGGATTCATTTCATTTTAATGGTTGGTTATCTATACATATATTTTTTTTTAATTTTTCCATTTGCTCCTTATTTCTCTCTCAGTATCCCCAACACGTAGATAGCAGGGGCAAAGCGAAGGGAACGTAAAGCACTGACCGGACAGAGCGAGAGATTAAGACGTCCGCTTATTAAAGATTTCGTCTTCTCTCGATGGCTCGTGCTGCTGCTAAAAAGGAGTCGTCCCAAACGACAACGAAGAAGGAATCGACGTCGCGGCGGGGAAGAACCACGAACACCACCGCCCAGAAGGAATCCCCTTCGGCGCCCTCTCCCCAGCCTCTCTCCCGTACTCCGTCGACACGCTGGGGTCCGAGTGATCCGAGGGGAGGAGCGGGAAGCGCAGGCGAGCCCAGCAGCGTGGCCTCACTGCTCTGCGCCGCACAGCTGCCGCTTCCAGCCCCGCTGTGTAGTGCGTCCTGGGCGGTGGAGCACCACAAGGCAAAGGTGGCTGTCGTGCGCCGTGTCCACCGGGAGCTCCTCGAAGCGCACGCCGTGCTGGAAACTCCGTTCCCTCGTACCGTCTCCTGCGTCACGGAGCCGGTTAGCCTCACCGCTGCGGATCAGTGGGTCGCCTCCCTATTGTGTGTGCGAGCTTGTCGTGCGTGGCGCCGGATAGAGGCGGTGCTGGACCAACAACACACTACACTACACCCCTAACAGTATATCGTTGGAAGAAGGTCTCCCACACTACTGTGCTCGGATGGAGATGTGTGGCATTGTCGGAAGGATGGGACACTCGAGAGGCATAGGAGGCATATCTCCTTATTCGCATAAATTGCTTGGAAGAGGATGAACAGCGACGTCGACGCGTCTCCACTGCACATGCTGGCCCTCTCTTCTTCTCACGACGCAGTGCGATTCCCTTCACTCATGGATTCCCTTTCCTTTTCTTTTTTGAAGACACTGCAGCCGCCCTCGTCACATTCCCCTTATATCCTCTGATATTTTACCAGGCGAAGAATACAACATTCCAGAAGACCAATGGGACGCTCTTGTACTCAACAATCAGTTGCAGACTGCAAAGTTCTTGGGGAAGCAATCGAGGATATTCTCTCTTACCTGCCGCATGACCCCAATGTGGTGTCTGGTGTCCACAATGTCACTCCAGCGTCCTCTCTACACCATCCAGGTTCACGAACTCAGAGAGCGTAATACCTCTCGTGAATTAATAGAGCATGTATTTCTCCGCTTCACCGCCACCACCTTCGTACGGAACAGCATTTGTCTCGGCACTAATCCCATCCTAAAGGAATTTCTGCCAGTTTTTCCGCATATCACTGCATCTATTATGTTCTATTATGTTATCTACACATGAATGCTCCCTTTGACTTCTCTGTTCATGTATATATTTTTTTTTCTTTCTGGTTAGCTTTCATTTTTCAACTCCAGAACTATATTTCGAACAGAATAACACCTCAATCATCATGTCCGAAAGAGAAAACGTCCACTTCGCGCCGAATGGCCTCTACCTCTCTGACAAAGTGGAGGAGCGAGAGATTCTTCCCTGGCGATGGGGTCGGCGACGTTCCGCCGAAGAACCACGAGCTGGACGAAAACAGCGATGAGGGAGGCTGCGTCGAGGTGAACGCATTCGGCAACGAGTGGGACAAGCCCAAGAAACTCAACCCGCGCGTGTTTTCAACGCCGTGGTGGCGGCGGTGACGCTCGGGTCGGGTATCATCGCACTCCCGTCTGCGTTTCAGGCGTGTGGCGTGATCACCTCTATCCTGGTACTGCCCGCTATCACGGCGTGCACCGTGTACTCGGTGCACATTCTGATGCTGGCGGTGGAGAAGACCAACAAGCGTACGAGGCGCTCGCCCGCGGACTCCTTGGTCGAGGGGGGGACCAAAGAACTATTGCGCCGCGTTCAACATGTGGATTTTCTGCTTCGGCTCGTGCGTGTTGTACATCATTTCCACCGGCAACATCCTCAGCCGCGCCACGGACTCTCCATCGGCGAACAGTTTCCTCAATTCCACCACAGGGAGTCGCCTGCTGGCTGTTTGTGATGCTGCCGCTGTCGATCCCCAAGAAGATCAACTCTCGCTACGCCTCTGCCATTGGTGTGACATGCATGTTCTACTTTGTGATCGTGGTGGTAGTCCACTCCTGCGCAAACAGATTCGAGAACGGCAAGCCCAAGAGCGATATCAACATGTTTAACAGTGGGAACAGCGCTGTGATTGGTTTATCCCTCTTTATTTTTGCATATCTATGTCAGACGAATTGCCTCAAAGTTTGGGGCCCTGCTCGCTGCTGTAGGGGAACGATTGCTAGCCATGTTCACGTCGTGCTCCCTGTTAGTAGTCCTCTTGAACGAACTAAGAGCTAGCTAGGCGAAGCAAGAGTCGAATATTTAGTCCAGGCTATTAGGCATTGGTCAAGCGCAGAAGTGCTACGGGAAGCGTTTGTCTACGAAGATTTCGACGGATCCGGAGAGATGTTTCCAAAAGAACTGGTACGCTTGTGAACCCTTTACAAGGCTGTGCGCTGTACATTCGCCCGGTAAGTTCACTAACGGGTAGCGGAGGTGGCACTTTTTGGGGTTGTTGGCACAACCTTTTTTCCCCCCGCCCAGTAACCCTAATCGGCAGAACCCCGTTGAAACAAGAAAAAGATCTCCAGTCTACGGTAGAGCTTTGTTCGGGAGATCAGGAACGAATCCAATTCCACACTACACTGCTAGAAGCGCTGGCGTGTAGACCTTTTATCGTCGGCAGGGTCTCGTAATTGTACACTTTTGCTCTGTTTCGCTTGCTCACTAAGTACTTTCAGCTGCGCTCTAGTCATCCGTGTTGCGTCTGGTGAGTCGTACTCTACGTTTAGCTTGTGCACAGGATACAGTTTCTTTGTTTTTAGGTTAAGCTTGATTACATTACTAGGGTACTTCAGTCACGTTCGTGGTCCTTCTCTAGTTCCGTTATTACGCTTTCATATATAAAGAGATTTCCCCACAGAATTCTTATTTTTCTTCCCTTTTTTTTTCCGAGTAGACATTGCTAGGTTGTGTGGAGATGTGGAGCTCAACCCTGGTCTTGTTTTCACTGGTGCCCAGTGGAATGCCAGGGGGTTGACGAGTTGGACATATCTTGCTCTCACTCATCTCCTCAAGTCCAACAATGTTCACTTCTGTATGCTCATGGAAGCCCATCTTACGGCCAATGAGGCTCATGAGACTTCTCTTAAGATTGACGGTTATGATTTGGATCATAGTGTTCGGCAGCACAAAAAGGGGGGAGGGGTAGCTATAGCTGTGAGCGCAAGTCTAAGATACTCCGCCGGTGCTTCTATTTGCACGAAACACTTGAAGCAGTTAGTGTCACAATACCTCACGATATCCCCGCTGCCACTTATCATGAACAAGTACGCCTCATTGGTGCGTACTTTCCTCCTGGTGGTTGCGTCACCGCCTCCCGACTCGCAGCGTTGCAGGCGCTCTTCGCTCCGGATGTGCTCACGATCCTGTGCAGGGATTGCAACGCTCAGCACCCCGCCAGGGAGGCGTCTGTGCTTTCGACGGACTCGGGTTCCCGCATCATTGAATGGTTGCTCCACACCTGCTATCACCTCTAATATGATCCGGAGCAGACTGCATGGATATGTGGCGCAACACTTCACCAGACGAATAAGTTCCGATGTCCCGCACTAGAGGACCTCCAAAGTGCGTTCGATTTTGACGCGAAGGATTTTGATTTGCATGATACCTACACACACAAGTTGTTACCGCTGTTTCGTTGTGCTCTGTTGGGTTATCCTAACCCTCTGCGGAAGACAGCATAGCCTCACCATGAGACAACAGTGAGGAAGAGTAGCTCAAGGTAGGTGTTCGAGGTTTGAGACTCGACCTTTCAAGTTCCCTCGCATGTATTTCTTTTATTTCTTCTTTTTTCACCGTTTTCTTCTGAGGAGTTTTCTTTTTATTTGTTCAGGAACTGAAATACGGGATGAACGGGTACCGGGGATTGAAGTGCCTTCCAAGTGAGGGATGACTTTGTAAAAAACCTGAAGATGACGAGACCTCTGCACAGGGGATTTACAGTCTTCAGCTTAGGTGATTCAGTGTGCAATAGCGAAGGCCGAAGCACTGATCCCAAGCACGAGGACATAGGGGCCGTCTCACAATCGCAACTGGAACAGAAAGATGTAGTCTACACAAGTGGTTTTCACAGCTGCATCGGAAAAAAAAAAAGAAGAGAAAGTTAGCCTGGGTTAGGGTAATCCTAACATTAGCCCTGTGAGAAAGAAATCACAACTGTAGCGGTTCCAATAACAAATGCCCTGGATGGAAAGCATGAGAAGGCTGTTCAGCAATCTGCCCGCTTCAACGAAGCTGTCGAACACTCATAGCTCAAAGTACCTTTCGATGTACGTCTCTTTTTTCTTTTCTTTTTCACTCGCAGTCACCACTTCGCAGGCAATCATAAAGCATGATGGAGTGTCAAGATGCATACTTCCACTTCAACACACAAACACCCATTCCGAAATTGAATACCAGTCGTGGCCTTGTTGTCCTCCACCCGTCACTGCTGGCACAAGTGTAGTCGCACGCCACTCTCTTCATTTACATGCACCTCTTTCCTCTTTTTGTTCTTATCTGTAGTTTTAAACCTCTATTCCTCTAACAAGCCTACAATATTGACTCCTGTTGTTTTTGAATACTTAAATAATTCACTTTCTAGGCAAGAGCCAACACATTGGTATACATTCATCAGCTCTGTACTCTTCCTCACAGCTCAGTGTTGCTCGCCTCAGTCTCACCATGTCCCTCACACTGCTGATGCGCTCTCTCCTTCCCCCGTGGCGGCTGATACACCTGTTGCTGCTGCTGCTGCTCCTGCCGGGGACGACACACACACACCCCGCGTGGCCGCAGGGAACGAGCGCTCCAGGCAACGCACCGCATATTCTTCGTAGCGCTGGTGCCTGTGGTAAGGTGGACGTCTGTGTTTTGAAGTGGGATGATCAGATCAGTAAGGAACCCTTCATTAAAGGTGTTCAGGCTGCACTTGCCACCGAATCTAATTTTAATGTTCATATAGGGACAAGTATAAACACGTTGATTAGCTCGTACCCTAACGGGTTCGCCTTTGTGGGTATACCAGATCCTCTATCTCTCCAGACTATCATGGCGCTGCAGAGCAACATGATGAATATTGGTTCATTTTCTCATGGTAACAAGCAGCGTGTGTGGAATAGGTTGACGTACTTCACGAGCTCTGAGGAAGCGATACAGAACATGCTGGCGATCCGGTACGCCGTGGTGTACTACCGAAGCAAACGGATCGGCATCTCCAGTGGAACAGAATCTCGGTACGGCTCCAAATGGTACGACTTTCAGACCAGCTACCTGACGCAGGCCGGATACGTCAAGGACCACGACTGGTTCACTGGTCAATGGCAAACATCCATTCCTGCGTTGAATGCCCTGAACATTCAGTCTCTGATGATATTCGACTGCGACGTATCTTTTCTGTCTAATCTTTTCTCGGCGATGCCATCGCAATTTTCATCTCTTATAATGTTTACGGGAATGTCCTGGGCAGGACGAATACAGGATTCTTTACTTTCAAAATTTTATTACAGCAGCCAGCAACTCTTTTACACCACTAGCAGTCGACTTGCAAAGGAGACGACGCTGGACTACATTCAGCAGTTCCGGAAGCAGTACACCGCTACGATTCCCGATACAGACCCGGTGCAACAGATCTTCCTCGTTACCGGGTGGCTTGCGGGGACGATGGCGGTGAAGGCGTACCAGGCGCTGAGTGGTGCTGGACTGGACTGCACGGCGACGAGCTTGCAGAGCTACCTCCTCGGCCCTGGCGCTGTGCGGTCGTGGAAGGTGGGGACGGACTTCCAGATTGGGGGGTTCTCCGGCGCGTGCTCCCTCTCGACGACGGACGACCCGAACAGCGGGTGCAACTGCAACCAGGGCGGCCGCACGGCGTGGCTGTACGAGGTGGGGCTCACCTCCACCTCACCGCACTACAACAGCATCAACCTTGCGGCTGGTGATTCGTCGCTGGCGATACCGCAGTCGAAGTGCTACATCGAGTCGAATGACGTCCCGATTCCTGTGATGGTGACGCTTTTGTTGAACACCGTCACCGGAAACGATCTCAACATCCTGGAATCCTTTGCGCAGAGTGTGGCGACGGGTCTGGGCGTCACACCCCGTACAGAAGACGGCGCCTCGGTGTACCTCTCACTGAGCACCGTGAAGTGCAGCGGTACTACCAGGACGTGTTTGACTACCGCTGCTGCGAATACCAAGATCAGCGTGGTAACTGGTGTGGCGAGCCTGTCATTGGATATCAGCGGCGTACTGGCGATCGGTCTGACGCGTACCAGCTATGTCGGAGACGCGTATGATGCCATGTTGCTGAATGTTGGTACGACAGTAAAATCCTCCGTTTTCTATGTGCTGGCGGAACCGATTCAGGCCGCAGCACCGGCTGGTGAGGCGTACCACTACTGCGTCCCTGTGTCCTATGCTAACTTTGGATTGGTGTTAACCCCCTTCGCGATTCCGGCGCGTTCCTTCTGGAACTGTCCACTGAGCTTCTCGCAGCGTCAGACGTCCGCGAACGAGAGCGCGTCACCTCTGTCTAAATCGGAGCCGATGGAGTGGGCAGTGGCTGCAGACGAGGACGAGGACGAGGACGAGGGGAGTGCGGGTGTGCCGCGGCGTCTTGGTGCATGGACCGACGCTTGCTATAATAGCCGTTTTTGTGTCACCGGTTGGAACGGGCTGGGGACGGCCTTCGGAAAGGATGCGTATAGCTTCTTGACAGCCAATACAGGGGCGAGTATTGTGCTCCTTTTCCCAGACTTTGTATTGGCGTATTCGGGCATCTGGACTGCCTTCAGCGGCAGGGCGAGCAGCGTGCAGAGCCGGATGCTGACTATCACGAACTACCCGCCGTGGACGCTG
>JASAOA010001140.1:0-11058 GCA_030849815.1 Vickermania spadyakhi | reverse complement strand
TAGGTCTGAGGAAGCGATACAGAACATGCTGGCGATCCGGTACACCGTGGTGTACTACCGAAGCAAACGGATCGCCATCTTTGCTGGTATGGAATCCCAGTCCGGCTCCAAGTGGCATTCTACCTTTTTGCACACAGATTGTGCTCAATCACGGGGTACTGCTGGTGGGGTACAACAACGACGCTCCTCAGCCGTATTGGATCATCAAGAACAGCTGGGGTTCGCAATGGGGAGAGAAGGGATACATCCGCATTCACAAGGGTAGCAACGCCTGTCTCATGAAGGAGTACATCATCTCCGCTTATATCGGGAGTGCCCCTCCTGTGGCGCCCTCCACCACCTCCACCACACCCCGTCCCACGCCGAGCTCCTCCAGCACCACGTCGAGCACCACCGCTCCGTCCACTTTTCTGCGGTACGAAACCTGTCTCACCTCGTCCTGCTCTCAGTGCTTTGAAACCCGCAAGCGGCCGACCGGCGTGTGTGTACCGTTGGAAACAGGTAATACGGCCTTCAAGATCTCCTGCAAGACGGGTGTGGCAGAAGAGTCTTTTTACGACAACGGCAGTTGCACAGGGAAGCCATCACGTGTCGCACAGTACCCGTTGGACACCTGCATCGCCTCCGCAATGCTCTTCTACACCAAGTATCATTGCTAAATGTGGATCGCATGTGGGTGTAAGTCACATATCCTCTGCCATATCTATATCGATTTAAGAGAAGAAAGAAAAGAGAGGACACCACTAAACCTCTTGCTCTACAGCGAGGAGGATTACTTCATTTATATTGCTACACTTCAAGGAAAAAAAGCTCTTAAAAGCGAAAAGTACCGGAAAAAGAAGAAGAAGAGGTGAAAAACACAGAGCAAAGCAATAACATTTATACACACAGCATCAGCAGCCGCACACGAATACTTAAAAAAAAGGAAAAAAGGAAGTAGATGGAGTCTAACCTCCTAGTAAGTCTCTCTGCACACTCCCGACTATCGTTGCTGTTGTTGTTGTTATTCTTTTGTTTCGGTTTTTTATTATTATTATTTGCGAAATGTCACTCACTTTGATTTTTTTGTGGTGAAAGAAAAAGAAAACCAAAAAAGAAAGTCAGGAGGTGATGACGATCACTGCAATGACTATTACTATTCTCTATATAGCCGTATATCCTTGTTGTATTTAATGTTTTCAGATTTCAAGTTGGAAAGTGTTTTCATGTGTGCGTGTGTGTGTGTGTGCGCTTGTTCCGCACTTTTTATATAGAGGCAATATGAGAACAAACGAGAGCGTGCAAAATAAAAATTTTAAAACAATTATCTCTTTGTATGCTTCTTGGCGCTTTTTCTCTTAATGTGTCTCTCTATGCATTTTATTGTTCTGTGCTTTCCTTCTGCTCTGAAGGTAAAGGATATATGAAATCATAACTCTTTACTTTCTGTTGTTGTTGTTATTTTTTCTGTTGTCCACAGCCCCGTTACAGAACCGACTTGTATCGGAATAAGTAGTTTTTTGTTGTTTTTTCTTGCGGGTTTGTTGGTTCGTCTCTGAGAGTGAAAAACATCAGCTAAGACACATTGGGCGTATTGTTGACTTGATCGCTGCTTCAGAAGCAACTCCGAGTCACTTTTTACTGTTAGTCCAAACGTACCATAACAATCGATCTTGGTCCATCGAATGAGTCGCTCTGCACCACCACCTGAGGCGAATCGCGTTTACACCTTCTCGCGTCTTACCGAGATGGGGTTCATCGATCAGTCGAAGGGCGTGGTCTTCTCTGAACCCACGTCCAATACGGAGGAGTGCGGCACTCCTGTCATTTCCTCCTCCTCATGCGTTGCCTGGCAGCCCCTACCCACCCACAAATTATTTAGCACTGGTCCCATTCCATCGTTCGGAGATCCTGATGATGTGCTATCTGTCTCCTTCATAGCAGCAGCGGACCACACGAACGAGTGGTGGTGGCCGGAAGACCTCGTCCAAAGTTCATCGGAATCGACCCATAGTGTGGAGACACCCTCATCGTCACCAACACCCTCATCGTCACCAACACCCTCATCGTCACCGGCACCGCCATCGCCACCGGCAACAGAGCCGATTATATATACTTTTGGTCCAAGCCCGAGCGCGGCTCCCAAGAAATCATTCGTTCGCAAAATAGCAGATTGGGTTGGGCACTCGTGAGCTTGCGGCCCCGATGACAGTACAGTAAAGTCATAGCAATAGAATAAAACATCCATTATATGGCATTATTAGTATTATTATGATCAGAGAAAGAAAAAAAAAAAAGAGCTGTAGAGAACTCTACATATTTACACATTTATGTATTTGTTTTAGGTTTAATTTTTTGTTTTATTCAGCGGAACACAAAATGAGGTCATGAGAACGAAACTCAAATTTTCTTGCAAGATGCGGAATTCAAGCTTGTATTCAATTGCAAGAGGCAATGAGTTCGAGGCCCGATCGAAAATACATTCCTATTGATATATATATATATGTATATATCAATAGGAACAACGATGCTGTGTTCCTCGGTAGGAAGTGGGAGGCGATACACGTGAACGCACTCATTTCATCTCCCTTACTCTCTTGTGTAAGTGTTTTCTCTTGTCTCTCTTTTTCTTTCACATGGTTCATTATGCAAGGAGTTGTCGTCGAGAAGGCGCTACCTTGTCGAACAGCTATACTTCACGTTCTTATTCTTCGTATTAATCCTATAGTTTTAGTAGTTTTTGTTGTTGTGTGTGGACTAGCCGCACGATCAATTTCATCATTTCCTTCAAACGTAAAAGGACTAGGCGAACGCCCTCTTTCGGTCTCACAGTATTCCGTGATAGTGAAGCTACTCCTTCGTCTCGTGAGAGCTCCTCCTTTATTTTCTGGTGTAGCTGCCGCTGCAGGGGCAGGAAAGCAACACCACTATCCTCATCACGTCAGACGAATGCTCAATGTTCCACCCGCTTACATGTATGAGGAGAGCATAGCCGAGATGGTCTCGTTACCCTCCGCCGTCACCCTCTCGGATCATGGCGTCTATTCATCTCACCCTCACGAGGAGAAGGAGGAGACGAGAACGCCAGAAGAGGGCTTCACCCTGCCACCAGACTTTGTGGCCAGGCGGCTGGGCATTGCTGTCGAGACGCCGACTGGTGCCTCAGAGCGTTCCGCTCCTCCCACCATGCTAGGCTTCAACTCTCAAGATGCGAACAACGCGGTGGCGCACTCGTTGCGGCAAATCCTATCGCCACCCACCATCGCAGGAGCCGAGCAACTGTGGGGAGACCACCCGCCGCCTTCGTTTGAGACCGTGCACGTCGCTCCTCTCACCACCCCCACTATCCCAAGCCCTCTCGTCCAGATACAGGTTCTGCCGGCTGCCTCACTGGAGGAAGAAGAGCCCGCCCAACTCGTGGAAGTGAAAGACATGCCTTCGTACGACCCGCACAGCAGTGCAGCGTGGTGGACGGACGAGCCTCTCTCTACCTCATACAAACCGTACATCATCACGGCGAAGGACTTTGAGAGCGCTTCGGCAGACCGGAATGGGTTCTCCCACTCCTCTGAGACGATGCCGTTGTCCAGCTCGCCGCTGCTGCACTACGAATTCGAAGGGAAGGAAGACGACGCTTCACAGACCCCGAGGCGGGCGGAGACGGAATGGTTGTACGGTGGCGATGTCCACTTTATCCCATCCCTTCATTTGAACAATACCGCCACCCCACTTTCCATTGGAACACTGCAGTTAATTCACGAGCCGGCCTACGAGCAGCTGGCGCGGCGAAAGCGATGGCCGTACCTCTCCGCAACGGAGCGAGCGGGCTTCACAGGCCTGCGGGAGAACCTGCGCGAGAGGCCAGCCTTTCCTTTCTCCACCTCCTTTCCACGACGGAGCAGAGTCATGGCGCTCGCCGTGCAGCATTGGCCGAAACAGGACAGGAATGCACCGTTGCGGGAGTCTTTGTTGAACTCGTTGCCTTTCCACGACTGCTTGGCACCGTTCGAGCAAGCCGTCGGGCCTGCTATTCTGTACGATCGGCGCTGGCTGGACCCTATGGGTCCTGCCCAGTTTGTGTTGTTGGAGCCGCAGGAGGGTCGCCGTCCAAGACTCGCACGAGGAGGAGACGAGTCACTTTTCACTCCAGCAGGATTCTCGATCGCTCAGTTTCGGGTGCACCGAAGTCTCAACGAAGAGGAGACGACGGAGAAGGAGGGGAAAGACGCGGAATCCGCTGAGACTGATCCCTCTTTCATTATGGTGTCGTGCTATGCGCCACAGCACGTGGTGGGGAACAAGGACGCACTCATTAAAAAGTTGAAAAAGATGGTACGAACGGCTCATCACTGGAGCAAAGTGGAGCTCAACTCGAAGCCAGGCTTTCGCTACCTTCCTGTTGTTATTGGAGGGAGCCTCGGTGTGTTGGGTAAAACCCCAATGGCTCGGAAAGTGTTTAAGCATGTCTTTCCTGCGGCTCAACAGTGGGAAAATTGGCTCGAATCGCTCTTCTTCACGTCGTGTCAATCGCCACTTCTCCATTTCAATACCAGCATGTCCACAGCCGATGCGAATGCATCGCACGTTTTTGAGGACATTTTAAAGGTGGAAAAAGACCATCCGACGAACGGAAGCGGCGTAGTGGCGGACTTTTTATTTGTTCGTCCCGGAGGTGTTCGTCTCGCCTCACGCGAAACGAAGACCCAGTCGACGACGGCATCATCGGTGGTGGTTCCCTATGCTTCATTGCAGAAGCGGGAGAAAACAGGAGAGTGGCAATACCCAGTGGCCTATTCGAATCTCCTGCTCTCAAGAGAGGAATTCTGCGACCCGAACGCGGTAGAGTGCACACGGCAACCGTATTTTACACCACCCTTTATTTCCGATCATGCCCTCTGTGCTGTGGAGGCGTGCTTCACCATGTGCGGTGATGGAGAAGAACCCGGATTGGTGTCGTCTTTCTCCAGCAGTCGCTCTAGCAGTTCCAGTGTCTCTCAGACTCCACAGCGCGAGCATCCATCGCGTCTCTCCAACGCCCAACTTCCAGAAGGTTTGTTTCGAAAAATGATGAAGCTATTGGGCGTTGGATCATGATCAGAGAAAAATCGAAACAAAAAAAAATAGAAGGGAGTCCTTATTTTTTTGAATTATTTTTTTTTTTTTGCAAATCCCACTGTTGAATTGAAAATACGCGTGCGTTACTTTCCTTTACTCCCATGTTTAATTCGCCACTCTTTTTTATTGTTGCCGTCATTGTTTCGATAATAGAGAAATAATCGAAGCACCGCCGCATTCACGAGATGCCCTGAGGCTATTCAATTCGAAAAATTTAAGAACAACTCTTTCGGCGGAAGGGGCGTTCCAAGATTCGGAAAAAGCGGGTCCACCCCAAGAAAACAGCCTAACCCAGCCCACAGGAAGGTCTGATAAAGAAAATGCAATTATTTTCTGAAACATCCGATTTCAGCTTCAGTAAAGTATTCCACCTCGTTTTGAATCCACACCCTAGGCACCCCGGAGCCCCAATGCCCCGATTCCCTGGCGGGAAGGCCATTCGCCTTTTCATAAAGATAAAATAAAAGATAGAGAGAGACAATGAGGAACAAAATATCTTCTAGTAGAAGCAAAGTCAACGCATCAACAAAGAGTTAATGGAAAGCAATAGACATTATTGTATTTTGCCCGACGCGAAATCCGTAACATAGCCCCCTCCCCACCACCCGGCCCCTTACAAAAGCGCTATTGCCTAAGCAAACGTGTTATGATCGCATCCCCAGGGGACGGGGCGCCTCCCCGCCAATTCCCCGCTTTCAAAATCCAAGTCATGAAGATAAAAAATAAAAATAATCTTCTTTGTGCTGTCTTGAAATTTTAATGCCTCGGTTCGAGGGCCATCCCTCCATCCTCTACCAAATACTTCTCGGCCCCATCGGCAAATACAAAGAGGCCGAAGCACTCCTAGGGACAGAAGCACTCCTAGCACTCCCACCAGTAGCACCCCTAGGGATCCGAGCCTAGGCCGCCCACAAAGCAAAATCGGTGGGCAACTCATTGGCTGTTTAGCATCGCATTCCAATTCCCCCGGAGCATAAAGACGGGAACCAAGCAGATCGAGGAGCCCCAAAGAATGGGCGACGCCATAAAGAATCCCATGGAAGGAAGTTGGGCGGCGGAAGCGGGGAAGAAGCTGAAAAAAAAGCCCGGAAAAGACAGCGCTGAAAACTTTTTGTTTTTTCAAAGCAGTAGAAAGCGGCTGAGGCGCCGGATCGCCCTGTATCTGGGAAAAGAAAAATGACCTGCCTTTTCCCCGCCGACAAAAAGGTATCGAGAGACTATATATGAAACCATAAATGAGAAAGAGCCCCACCCCCGCGGGCTGACAATTTTTTTGGGGGGTGGCCGAATGCATTTTCCCCTTTCCCCGGAGCGCGACCCTGAACGGGCCAATGCCTTCCCCACGAGAAGAGGACCGCCACCCAAGAATTATACACGCGTGCGGACAAAGCACCGCCACCCGCAAGGAAGCTGTGCTATTCCTGAGTTCCAGTTTGACGTCGAACAAAATACAATACTGTCTCAGAAGAAATATCTTTATCTGTATTACTTTCCTGACCTTCACCAGGCCATCGGAAAGCGATGAATACCCTGAAGGTGATGTATACAGCTATGGGGTGTTCCACAGATGAATTGGAAAAGATATGGTTTCGCCTTTGTGGCTGAGATACTTTCCTCGCACCTATCAGTGTACACCGCATGACAGCAATAGTTCTTTTCTCTCTTTTTCCCTTTGTCAGAACTATCTTCCTTAGAACCGTGTACACCCAAGGTAAACACTAGCAGGTGAAAGTTTATCTTTTACACAATGTGATGTCAAAAACGGCGAGCTCCTGCACGCCAAGCGGTCTCTATCACATTCGTCCTTTCCCTACTTGCTTACCAAGGTAATCCAGACATTTCAAAGAGCAGCGGCGGTAAAAACGAAACCCACCGCTTTTGCTTTCACAAGGAAGCCGCAGCTCCCAAAACTTATTTTCGTTGCCTGAAAACGAGAAAAGCAGCAGTGCAAGAGCTGCTATTCGACGAGATTAGTGTTGTTTTTTGTCTAGTCGCACATGTGAAGTATTGAGCGATTAGACAAAATCAACCATGGTAGTCAGCGCAGTGAGAAAAAATATTTCTTGTCTACAAAAATAAAAACGAGTATCAGCAAATTAGGATCGCAGTTGTTCGAACCACTCGAAACACCAACAAAAGAAAAAAATGTATTAAAAAAGAAAGAGAGGAAGCTTCTTCAGCACGATATAAATGAACGGAAACTGGCCACAGACAGAAAGGAGGAATCATGCTATAGAGCAATGTTAACTTTTCTTTTTCTTTTCTTTTTGGAGGGCATTGGTGTTTATTTACATTCGGCGCGAAGGTTGGTAGAGCCAATGATGTCCAATCACATATTCCGAATCACTTGTGGATTTTGTGTCTGTTTATATATATAGAAACAACCGAATGCACCATGGTGTCGTCTTCTTCTCTCCTCGTGATCCAAAATCATCAGAAAAAGAGCATGCAGAAGTTGGTGTAATGAAATCGTGTTTGCAACTTTAAGTGTCTACATCGCCTTTATTTTCCTTGTTAGCGCGCGGCTACTCAAAGAACTGTCATCTACCATGAGTCATCTATCATTATCTATCATCCTCGCCAGAAAAATAATAAGAATGCTAATTAATTAATATAAATTTAAAAAAAAAAAATTGTATATGTAATAGAAATAAATAGTCCATCAGGCAATGTGATAAACGAGCTGTTGCATACGTCATTTGCCCAGTTTACCCTCACCCACTCTGAAATCGGAAAGCAGCTGGTGAGAAATGGGAAAAGAAAAAGGGATCCTATCCATCGATTTCTTTGTCTTTCTCATTTCTGTGTTGCCATTAGAGTAGTGTGGTGGGTACGTGTCCTTCAAGAAGCCGCCGCACAGCAATCAAAAACAGAAAGAAAGAAACTAAAAGAAAAGAAAAAAAAAAGTTCGAGTTTGCCATTCTCAATTCTTTCGGTGCCGCATCGACTCGGCAACCGCCTCAACGTGTGTGCGATGCTGCAGCGCTTCTCTGCCATGCTTTTCCGAGATTTCCGAGGCCAACTCCGCCCGCTCTGCCGCCTGCGCCGCTCTTCCCGCTGCTGCACGCGCCACTCTCGCCGCACGTTCAGCCCTCGCAGCCAACTGTGAAGGGTCGGAGTACTTCTTGGAGTGGGAGGGTGGCGGGCAGCGGCAGAGTTTTCCCTGCTCCTCGCACTCCAGCCGCTCCGTCAGCTCCCTCTTGCGCTGGCGCTCCGCCTCGATCTCCTTCTGCAGCTCCTTGATGCGGTCCTGCTTCTCTTGATCACGCTCTTCCATACGCTCGGCATACTGTGCTTTCATCACACGTATCCGTTCCTCGAAGGAGGCAACAATGTCCTTGAGCTCTTGGCTCTGCTGAGTATCCGCGGACATTTACGAGCAGTTGAATAATACGCAGAGCGTGCAGGTGGAGATGTGTGTGGTGGTCGAGGTCGATTTAACCTAAAACAAAGATGTACAATGAAAGAATCGGAAGAAAAGAAAACGTGCAAAAGAGAGAGAGACAATCAGTGCAGAAATGTCACATCAATTATAAAAATAGAAATCAAAATGAAACAACAAGTGTTAGGATGGTCGAATGAGCACCAAAAGAAAGGTAATCTTCTCTCTTATCGAAATCGGTAAACATAGAATGACATAAAAGAAAGAACAGAATGCAATACACCGAAATGCTATGTACGAGAGAGAGGGAGTGGCAAGAGAGACCCTAACAGCCCACTTCAACCGATAGATAGGTAGAGGCATTATCCTTCTGCAGTTTTAATCATAGCGGACAGGTCCTCCGGCACCAAGTTCGCCTGAAGGAAGTCCACGCTGTGTGGAGTTTCCACCAAATGGCTCGTCACGATGCCAATCTGCAAGTGTCCCTTTGTCAACGTGTAGCGGAACACGTGACCCCCACCCGTGTGGGCAGCATTGATGAAATGGACGTGGTAGCCCGCGGCGTTGATGCCTTGCACATAATGAGGGCTTCGAAAGCCAATGATGGTACCGCTGCAACGAGGAAAAGAAAAGACGGCTTGCTGTTCCAGAACGGTCAATAATGGTTTGTACGGCCGCTCCTGCCGAGGAGCGGTTCGCGTGTCCATACTGGAAAACTCGCCGTCGACGCGAATAGCGCAGAAGACGTTGTCACTGGGTACCTCACGGTCAATGATACGCTGTACTGCTTCCCGGGTAAGGGGGCCATCCAAGGCGAGCGTTAGCACGGGCTCAAAGAAGGTCATCACCGCAAAAGGAGTCTTCTGATCCATCGTCGCGGGTCTCGCTGTGCCATCGGAGCGCAGCTGAAAGATGTGCCCATCGAAGGCGATCAGCTCGCCATCCACCTGGTTGAACGTTCCCAGTCCAAAGTCCCCGTGCTGCCGTAAATCTTTCATCGTGACCTCGCCCTCGTACACCCCAGCGAGCAGCCCGCTCATGAGCGAAGTCTGGTAAATACGCGACTTAGAACGGGAGCCCCGCAGCGCACCGGCCAGTTTCTCTGCCGCCTCGTCCGATGACTGTCCGACGTGAGAGTGAATGTTTCTCCTGGATCCTTCACCCCTCCACTGGACCTCGGAGCAGGTCTGACGCGCAGTAGGGCACCGGCAGCTGGTGACCCGGCGACAACTCGTGATCTTACGGCTCCATGCAACCAGCCGAGTGCACGACTGGATCATGACACACTTATCGATATAATCAGGAGAAAACGAAAACGAAAAAATAATATTAATACTGTTGTAGACTAAACACTATGATCTGTAATGAAGACGAATAAGGCCACTGGAATGTTAAGTGAATTGATTTCTTCCAAAAAAAGAAAAAAAATAGAAAAACGATATACAGAATCCATAAGACTCTCAGCAATTCTAAAGTCACCTTCCTGAAACCTAAACCAATTCTTAGAACTCCTTAAAGATCACCTGCGAATATAACCTAAAAACCAAACATCGAAAAATCAATAAATATTCTGAACTTTAATTGCCATATCTCAACATGGTAGACTCCCACCTTCTCAGATTCATTCTAACGACATTCACATCCTCACCCACTGATTATTCCGCTGTTCGTCACAACAGCTCCAGAATAAGTTCCACGTTTGAACTGCTCTAGACAGTAGTGGATGGTCACTCTGTCGGTGAGTGGACTACTCATCGATACAAAAACCTACGCTTGTTTCTCTATGTTTTCACTCTGCGCTTCATGTTAGTATTAACACAAAGCGAGAGGAGCACAAGCCGATTCCGTCACTTCTTAGCCATCCAACCACAACTACACACAGAATAACAAAAATACAGATCACACTTATCCCACAAAAGAACACACACAGAAAAACAATAGGATTGCACTGGACATGTGCATCCTTCCGCCTCTTCGCAGAGAGCCGTCTCTACACCACAGCATCCGGTGGTACCGCTGCTGCAGGGTAGGGAGGCCAAGGCAACAGAGCCGTGAGGGCGGAGATGCAGCCACGAGTGCAGCCCTTCACTGCGCATCCCACACCGCCACGTGCCACATCCCCGTATCCTCCACAGCTGTGCCACTGCTCACCGCGGTATATTCAACGCTTTACCCCCTCGAAATTCATGCACCGCATGTAAATGCAATGGCCCATTTATCCGATGCATATAGTCCTCGTACAGCAGTACACTCACGTCCTGCTCATGATAGAAGAGGGAATCCTCCCCGATTAGCGTGGGTGTCCACTTGACAGCATCCACCTTAAGGTTGAACACCGTCGTGTCCAGATCCCTCACATCGGAGGCCCTCGCTCGCACATCAAACACAAAACCGTGGATTTCATCCTCGAAGTACGGGAAATGGCTTACCGCAGGCAAAACCACTGAGCGACCACTGGGATAAGGACACTATCCACCATTATTATTGTCGAAATTGTTGTTTCCGAAATTGTTGTTATCGAAATTGTTGTTGTTGCAATCTCCCTGATACTCGTTGCGGCGGTTGCGCTCCTCCTCACGGCG
>JASAOA010001139.1:0-11038 GCA_030849815.1 Vickermania spadyakhi | reverse complement strand
GTTGGGTTTGAGATGGTTGCTTTATGGTATATGTGTGATAATTATATTTTAATAACTTAATTCTTGCATTTATTTGATATGCATTATTACTTGCGTGATTTGGTAGTTTGTAAGTTTATGCTTGAGTCTGTGGTTTTGGGATGGGTTTTACGTTGGTATAGTGTTATTTACACTACTTACAGATTTTGCATTTGTAGATTAACAGTTTGGTTTGCTATTTACGTGTACTATGAGCATGTTGGTTGGTTTTACGTGGAAGGTTTGGGGTAGCACTTATATTTTGGAGATTTATACGTCGTACTTTGGTATTTATAGTAGATCTACTACTGTACTTTGGTTTTAGTGAATACATGTGAGTACTTAGTTTAGATTGGGTTCCTGTATGTGCGTATAGTGCTTAGGTTGTTGAATGCCAGGTGGGTGCAGAGGTTGCTGGTTTGCGAGCTTCGAGTAGGTTTTATTAATGTGGGGATTGTGGTTGGTTTAATGTGGGGTGGGTTTAATAGCTTTATGTTTTGTGCTTGTTGCTTTAAGGTTATTGTGATTATTTTGTTAGGTTTTTATTGTTGTAAGCTTTATTTGTTTGCTTTATGGGAGTTGTGGTGCTAGGGTTTGTGTTTTTGTAATATAGTTTTAATAGTTGGGTGTGGACCTGTCTTATGATTGTTATTAAGGCTACATTTTTAAGTAATGTTTTGTATTGTGCGTAGAGTTTAGTTTTGTGGGTTTATTGTGTTTTGGATAATAGTCGTTTGGGTTTTGTTTTGATTTGTAGTTTTTTGGCGTAGGATTTGCGTGTGATTTTTGGTTTGGGTTTATAGTTTTGTGTTTTGTGTGATGTGTCAATTTGTTTTGTTTGTTGTGTTTGGGTTCTTTGATGTTGTTAACGTGTGTATTTATATTGCCTTTTATATTTGTATTTGATGTCTAGATTTTACATAATTTGTAGTTGCTTTCGTGATTGTTTTATTTTAGGTTGTACGTACTTTCTTTGTTGTGTTACGGTTAGGTGTTTTCAAGTTATGTGAGTTTTGGTTTATGAATGCGCTAATGTTTAGTGAAGTATCTGTGGGTTGTGTTGGGTTTGCACTTGTTGTAGTAATTAAGTTTTTTTAGTGTTTGGTTTTGTTATCCACGCTAAATTTGTTTGCATTATTATGTTTTTTTGTGGTTGTTGTTGTATGTTTGGATGCTTGTATGATATACCAGTCTAAAGTTTTACGTGTATGTCGTGTTTGCAGTAGTTTCTATTAGTTTGGACTACTACGATTTCCATATGTTTAGGTAGGTTTTGTTTTATGGTTTTGAATGGAATTTTACTTTGCATAGATTATAGTTGTAATATTATGTTCTTAGATCTTCATGGATGCGATTATTATTACTTCGATTTAGTGTGATTTTTGTAGATTTGTAGAGTTCGGGGGTAAGATGTTCGATTGCTGCGGTATTGTTTTGTGTATTGGGGATTTAGTTGAGGTGTACTATTTGTATGATTTTATAAGTTGATTTTATATTGGTGTTTTAATTTTGTAGTTAGGCATTTAGGTTTATTATTTGCTTTTAATAATTGTTGGGCGTTAAGTGTTTATGTTGCTCGCACTGTTTCCAGACAGATTTCGTTTGGCTTGATTATTCTAAGGTTATTCGTTTAGCTTCGGGATAGTGACTAGGTGTTATGTTTAGTGGTGTACTTATTATTTGTTGTTCGTATTTAGGTTAGTTCTTGTACTTGTACATTTAGTAGTGTGTTTACTTTATTGGTTTGTATGTTTGGTTTACATTTTGTATTTGACACAGATTTGCGTTGTTGGTAGAAGTTGTTTACGATAACTGCTTTGTGAGGTGTGGTTAGGTTTGGGTGTGTTGACAGGTTGGGTGTTTGGATAGGTTTGTGTAGATGACTTTTTGTTATGATAGGTTGTGTATTGTATTTGGGGTTTTGTGTGGTTACGTTAGCTTGATTTAGGTGTGTATTGTGCCTATGAGTTAGCAGGTGTGTAGTTCATTACATCTCTACATGGATATCATTGGATTTATTGAATTTGTGGTGTAACTGCGAGTTTAGTGTGTGGTGGAGGGTTGATATAATATAGCTAGATGTAGGAGTTTTGCCTTATTTTGGGAGTTGGGGATGGTCTTACAGGTACAAGTTTAGGTGATTTACTAGTATTTAGATGGCTTAGGCAGGGATTTGCTTCTAGATTTGGGATTTTATTATGTTACAAGTTGTTTTATGGGTAGTTTAGAGTGCGGATTATGTTCACTGGGTTTGGGAATGTAATATAGGTGGCGTGGATTATATGCATTTTATGCTGTATTTAGGTCATGGGATATTTGATGTTACAGTAGATTTGTTTGTTGGTTTATGGTTGGAAGTGCTGCATTTAAGTTTTAGATAGGCGGTTTATTTACGTTCTAAGAGTTTTACTTTGTGGGCGGATTTTGTGGGTTACTAACTACGATCACTGCATTGTTTTACATAGCTTTCTTGCTTAATCTAAAGGTTGTCGTGTTTTGAATAAATTTGCATGCGCTTAGAGTGGTGAACTTACAGTGGGTAGTTTTGCTAACTTAGGATTTACCTTTCTGGTTAGATTAGCTTGTATATTATGGTGTGTATTTTCGGCGTTTTACGTATAGTTGTTTGTTGGGTTTGTGTTTATTTGTGTATGTAAGTTGTCAAGGAGTCTTACAAGTTGTTTTGCGGTATTGGCATGGAACATTGCAGTATAGTTACTTAGGTTTGCAGATTGTTGGCATTGGATATTTAGAGTGTTTGTTGTGCTTTGTTTACGTTTACTAGAGGTTGTTTGTATTCCGCAGTGGATTTACTTGTAGATTGTGTTTGGATGCAATAGTATTAATTATAAGTGTATAGATTTCTTATTGTTTTGATGCATTGCATTGCAGGGGTATGTTTGTACTCTACCATTACTGTGTCATAGGTTTTGTTTATTTATTGAGGTTATACTAGTATGTTACTTTTGTATTATGTGGTCATGGGTTTCCCGGGTGGGTTTGTAGATTTACATACTTTGGCTTATTAGTGTACGTTTACGTACGTACGGTTTCTTAGCATTGTGATTTAGGATTGCTTCGGTGGGTTTGTTGTTAAGTTTATTATAGCATTGCTTTAGCGGTTGGCTTTGGTTGTGGGTTAGCTTGCAGGTTTCTTGTGTGGGTTTTACCGTATTGGTTTGTTTTTAGTGTTTTGTTTGTTTTGGGGTGTACTTAGGTTTAATTTTGTGGTGAAACTTAATATGCTATATATTTAACTGTGTAGTTGTTAGTTTACTAGTCGTGGGGTTGCGCATTGCGGCGTGGTAGAGTGTTGGTTTATCGCATTGGCGGAAACGTGATTATTTATAGTTGATTGGGAATTCAAGCTTGTATTGAACTTTGGATTTGGGGTTTAAATTTTCTGCAGGATTTTGTGTTGGTAGGTGAGTTAGGTTTACGTTAGGCATGATTGTTTTGTTTTGGTTTGTATTTATAGTTGCATTGCAGATATTTTGGGTTACAGGTTTCTTAGTTGCTTTGCTTTGGGTTTGCATTTGTGTTAGTTGTGTTACGAGTTTACGTTTTTGCGATTATAGTTATAATGGAAGTTGTTATTGCTTTGTAGGTTCTTAGATTTGTTTATTTATATTTACATTCACTACACTGTAATAATGCTATAATCTCATTTAGTGTTTTTTTGTTATTACTTGCTTATATATGTGATTTGTGGTTCGACAGTTTCAAAGTTTATGCTTTTATTTGGAGGTTTGGGTTTGGCTTGATTCTGAATAGTTTGTTTTATGCATGCATTTTGGGTATTGTATATTTAAAGCGTGTAGGTTGCTGTTGATGGGAGTTAGGCGCGTTGGTGTGTTAGGGATTGTATTGTGGGTTAGTTTACCGTCATATGAGTTGGCTTCACAAACATAGGGAGGTTCCCAATGCAGGTTGGCTAGTTGCGGATAGTAGCATTTTGATATTGATGTTTAAATATTTGGTTGTAGAACTACGTGATTTTAGATGTGCTGGGTTTGTTTGTGTAAGTTTTAGATTTAGGCCGTATTTGGGTGGGTTTTGCTTTAACTTTTGTGGGCACATGATGTACTGCACGTTGCCTGTGCAGGTTGCGTGGGTAGATTGGTTTCATTGTCGTTATTATTGGGTTTTGGGGATTTGTTTACAGACTTGTTTCGATGTTCAGATTGTGGTTTTCGAGGTTTGCAACTTTGTTAGGGCAGGTTGGGTTTATTATGCTGCATTTTCAATTGTAGGTTAGGTTTGTTAGTATTTGGGTTTTATGAAGGTTGGTTCCAACATAATAAATTGTTTTGCGGTGTTTTTATACTGGTTATGTAGTTTTACTGTTTTGGGGTTTCTATATAGTGGCTGTAGTAGTGTGTATGTTTACGTAGGGTGGATTGTGATATTGGTAATTTTACATGGTTGGGCTTGTAATTTTAATGTTTACGCTGTGTTTGATAGGTGCATATTCCAGTTAGTGCTTCGTCCGATTACGAGCGTGTGGGTTTAGTATTTCAAGTCTTAGTGGGCGTGTGTATGGGTGGGCGTTGTATATTGTTTGCTAGCATTTTATAGGTGGTGTATTTTACGTGTATTGTATGGTTTATATCTTATAGGTTTTTATTTATGGGCTGAAGGTTTGTTTGCTTATGTTTGGGGTTTTAAATCCTTAGTTTAGTTTTGGGGATTGGTAATCTAGGTTTTAAAATTTGGTTATATGTTTCGTGGGTGGATTTTGTGTTTTTTTTGATTTGATTACTTTGTTTTCTTGAGTTCGCTTTCTGTTTGAATTTGTGAAGGACGGTTGTTTTGTTAGTTTATGTTTGTTATTAGTTTGCATATTTTGTTGGCATTTGTTTTGTTTTACTGAGTAGGATGCCGTTACCTTGTTGTGTGGAGTTGTAATGAACATGCTTAGGTTTAGGGGGAGGTTGTGTTTGCATGTTTGTAGTTTGCGTATTTTAATGTTATACTTCTACAGTTTCTTGTGATATGTGTTATGCTTTGTTTGGATTTGGATATTGTAGTTTACTTTCAAAGAGTTATTTGTAGTGAACGCCTTTTTGGTTTGTTTTGGAGTGTGTTTTGTGTATAGTGTTCGTGGGATATTGGTTTACAGGTGTGTACTCTATTTTGTTTGTTGGATTGTTGTTCTATATAGACGTGTTTTGTTCTTCCTGAAAGGTGAGGGTTTAAATTGTAGTAGGTGGGGTTTGTGTATTTGTGTAAATATATTTAGTTTTGGGTTTTGGGTTTGTATACATAGTTTTGTTTATCTTGGGTGATTCGTTGATTTTATTTGGTTGTGTTAGGTTGTGTTTTGCTTTGTAAGTTGTGTGTAGATTTTACTCCAGTACTCGCAACTTTGGATTTAGATAGGAAGTTTGTGTTTTGCGGATTGGTTTGTGCCTGTGTTAGAACACTTTAATTTGGGACTTTATTGTTGCGCGCGGGTTTGTGCATTGTGGGATAGTGGTGTTTTGGTGTTTGTTTGGTTGTGTTACAGCTAGGGGTTGGATTTGTAATATGCAGGTTTTCTTTTCGAAGGGTTTGTTGGTTTTATTGGAGTAGACTGTTGAATGTTACTGCTTGTGAGTTTGGTAGCGTAGGTATTAGCCATTATGGTAGATGCTTATTTTATAGAGTTAGTGTTGTAGGCGTGGGATATGAGTTTTTGGGTTTGTTTGGGTGTTGTAGGCGTACATGGTTTGTAAGTATACGCGATTTTCGAGGTTTTGTGTTTCGGGGTTTTGCGGGGTTTTTGATGGCGTTTCTGATACTGTTATATTTGGCTTTCGGAGGTTCCAACTACGGGTTTCTTTGCGTCTTAGGGGTTGATATAATATAGATATAGTGGGTTTTTGGCTTTGGGAGGTTGTTTGGGTGTATTTTGGGAGCATCTGGAGCTTGCACGTTCCTGGTTTAGGGGTGTTGTGATGTAAATGACATTGAGTTTCTAAGTTTCCGCAGGTTTAGGATTTTGCTTGTAGCTTGGTTTTGATTTGGGAATGTTTATAGCGCTGTAGTTTGCTTGTATATTTAGATGGTGTTTGTTTGTAGGTTTGTTTGCTGTGCTGAGGTTTATGTTTAAATTTGCATAGGTGCATTTAGGTTTAAATTGTAGCTGCTTCTGGAGTTGTCTTGTAGTGTATTCGATGTTTTAAATTCATGTTTGGTGTATGTAGTGCTTATAAATTGTGTTTGTTGTAAGGGTTTCACTCTGCCGTGGGTTTGGGGGTTTTGAATTGTTACTTAGGATTTGTTGTAGGTTCAGTAACTTTAAGGTTTCTTGTGTGTGCTTTTGGGTTTATATTATTTTGGGTTTTGTGGTTGGTTTGAGGTTGTACTGCATGTATTTTACTGCATGATTAACTTGGGATTTAAAGTTTATATGTTAGTGCTTTACTTTGTATTCTCATTTTAGGACCTGTGTACATTTGGGAAACTGGCGTGTAGTTTTGGTGATCTTAACAGGCTGTGCATGGGTTTGTAACTCGGTATTTTGTGGGTTTGTAGGTTTTGATTATTATAGGTTGTATATGTACCTGTAGATTTATTTGTAGGGATGGAGTTAGTGTTTCTTTTGTAGGTTTAATAATGTGCTATTTATGTTATTGTGTTGGTACTGTGGTTGATGATTATTGTTTAGGTATGGTAGATAGTGTGTTTTGCTTTGTAGGTTTGTATAGTTTATGGTATTTTGATTGCAGCGATAGTGGATACTCCTACGGTTTCTTTTTCCTGTCAGGGGTTTATATTGTTGGTACATTTATGAGGATGTAATGGATTAGCGTTGGGGTGATTTGTGGAACTTGTGAGTGTGTTTGAGCCGTATAAATGCTTGTTATTTTAGTGGTTGTTTACATTTAATTTTTACTTGTGAGGTTTGTCGTTACTAATGGTTTGTTTGTGTAGGGTATATTGTTGTTTGTAGGATGTTTGTGTAATTTAAAGTATGTTTGATACACGTCCTGGTAGTTTGGGTTATTTTGGACACATACTTGCACAAATTTACTTATACAATCTTCTATAACTCGGTACTTGCAATCGTGTTGCTATAATGAAGTATATACATTGAATTTGTGTAGTACATCCCAAGGATTTGTAATTTTGGAGGGAATCTGTTTGGTACAATTGTTTGTTTGTTTTGATTTGTTGGTTCAAGTTTGTGTAGGGTGTAGCATCTCTAATAGGTGGGATTTATGCCTAATTGTTGCAATAGTGTTTGAGTTTAATTACGCGTTGAATTTCTCGGATTTTATGTGGGAGGCTGCTCACGTTGTAGTGTTTTATTAGGAGTTAAAGTTTTGCGTTGGAGTATCTGTTATAGTATACAAATTCGGCGGCTTGTTTAGGTGGTTTGCTAAGTCATAGTGGTGTACTGGGAGTTCGTAGGTAGGTGTTGTGATTTCTGTAGGGATGTTGGTTTGGGCAGTTTTACACTGTAGTTTTGCAGGTTTGCATAGATACAAATTTGGGTTTCCCCAGGGCTTATACTTTGTTTGTTAAATGTATTATGTTTCGTATATGATTGCATGTGTGTGTTTGTTTATGTGTTTGAGTGTAGATTTGTGTGTTGCTTTGATATATTGTGGTAGGCACATGTTACTTGCTTCTTGGGCGTAGTTTTTATAGACTTGTTGACAGTTTATAAGTTGTGTTTGCGTTAAGGTAGTTGGGTTTTGGTGCATGTTGTTTTAGTTGTAAGTTTATTTGTAATATATTTAACATGTGATTTGGCTGTGTTTTTGTTTTGAGTTTAAATTTGGTTGGGGTGGGCGTAGTTTATAGTGAATGGAGTTGTAGTTTTATATAGTGTGGAATCGTGCATTTTATTTGGGTTTACTGCAGACAACCTTTGTTTGTTGTTTTGGTGTATTTTGATTAAGTTTATTATATATTGTAATATTTTCATACTTTTTCTTGATGTGTTTTTACTATTACTTGCATTGATTGGATTTTGGTTTAATTGAAGTTAGTTTAACGAGGTGTTGGTTGGATTGGTAAATGCTAACGTAGTGTTTCTTCTGGGGTTATTCGATTTACTATGCCTAGAGTTTGGGTGTAGGGTTGTTATAATTGTTTTGTTTTTGTATTGCATTATTTAGTTATTTAGGTAGTTTAAATGATGATAGTTTGGGTACATTTGCATATATTTGGGCTATATAAGTTAACCTTTTCTGGTGATTTTTATAGATGGGTTTTAGGGTGTGTTTTTATTTAAATGTTGTTTTCCTGGGAATATTGCATTTTATTTAGGTTGCAGTGTTGGTTGTGTTTGAAGATTGCTTGGATAGGGTGTACCTTTTGGTTTGTGGTTGGTATTTTTGGAGTTTGTAGGTTTTATGAGGTGTTGTGGTTGGGTTTTGGGTGTTTCTTTGACTTTTGGTATGTATTTCAGCATAGTGCTTTGGTTTGAAGGTTCTGTATTTGGTTTGGTTTTAGAAGAGGTTACAGCTTTGTGTGCTGGATTTACTAAATAATTGGTTGTATGAGGTTTGAAATTACTTGTTTTCTGATTAAGTTTAAGTTGTATTTTGTTTTACATATTTGGTGTTACGTTTTAGTTGATAGTTAGTTTGGATTAGTTATTTGGATTGTATAGGTTTGTTTGTCGAGGTTTGAGACGTCGCACAAAGGTATATTTGCTGCAGGTGGTTATTTTGATTTAGGTTGTGATGCGATTGGTTTATGCATTTGAAACTTGTGTTGGGTTGGTGGGTTTATTTCTTTTGGGTTGTTGATTTGTGTATTTTATTTGGATTTTATAGTTACATTCGGATTATGTTGTTGTACGCTACTTGTTTTGATTGTTTGGTTTTGCGACATTGTGGGACGCGCGTAACTTTCTTTGTTGTTTATATTATAGAGTTGTTGCCCCGTGCAGTTGGTTATGCTTGCAGTATCTACTTGGCATTTTGTTGCTGGTGATGTTGGTGTTTTAATTGCGTTAGGGTTTTATAGTTTTGGTTTGAGGTAAGGTTTGTTGTATGCAAATGTGTGCGTAGTAGTTGCTTGTGCGGTATTTTTGTGTGTTTATGTGTTGGTCTTGGTTTGCACGTTACGCTGTACATTGTTGCCGGCATTATAGTTACTTAGCGGAGGGTTTGTAGGGCACTGTCAGTTGTTGTGTTACTTCACTTACGTGGGTTGTACTTTCGTGAGCTGAGTTACTGTTTATTAGGTTTTGGTTACTGCGTGTTTGTGGGCTTTGTTAATGGTTGTTTGTAGACGTTGGTTGGTGGTTGGTTTAGAGGTTTGTACTGTATAGTTTTAGTTTTGCGGGATTGGCTTTGACCGAGGTTGGATTTTGTGCTGTAAGGGTGTGTACCTGCCTTTTTCGGGGTTGGGTTTGTTTTTGTTTGCCCTATGTTTCAGCTCTTTACAGTTAGTTTTGGGTACTTCGCAGTTTTGCTTGCATTTATTGAGGGTACTGTATGCCTAAACTGCCAATTTTGGTGCCTGTGTAGGGTTGATATAATATAACGGTTTTCGGGTTTTCCGCGTAAATGCTGTGTTTTAAGTTGATATTGGCTGGATTACTTGCAGATTCATCGCTTTTAGACTGTATATTGCAGGGAATTGGTTACTTTGTGGTTTTTGAGTGTATTTGGGTGTAACTGCGGATTTTGCTGTTGATGGAGGGTTGATATAATATAGATTGCTGTGATTTTAGGTGTTTAGAAGGTTGTTAGAGATGGGCAGTTTCAGGTAGTGCTGCCTGGTAGCTTGTTTAGGTGTGGGCAGGCGTTGTAGAGTTAGGACACTTTTCGGGTTTGGAGTTACGGTTTTTTGAGTGGGTTGTGGTAGAGGTGTTAGTGTAGTTTGGAGTTGTAGTTTTGTATGTGTAGGTGCTTTGGGTAGGTTTGTTTGCGTGTTTGGGTTGGATTTCGTAATGTTATTATTTGTAGGAGGGCAGGCAGATGTTTACTTTTAGTTTTGTGATTTACACGTAATATTTATTATGCATGCTCTTTTGTATATTACACTATTACTTTGCTATTTTTGATTATTTGTAGTTGCTATTTGTAAATTGTGCTTTAGGAGACTGAGTGTTTGTTTTTTGTAGGTTCGTACTTTTGTTATAGCTTTAGTGTGAAGATATTTTAGATTTGTTAGGTTTGCTTTTAAGTGTTATGATACGGTATCGATTTGTTTTAAAGTAGTCGTGGGTTTGCGTGCAGGTTGCTTTTTGTGGAATTGGTTGTAAGTGATGTGTGGATTACTGCCGGTGCAAATTATTTTATAGGTGTTGTTATGGTAGTTTGGGATTTAGGGGTTTGAGTGTGGTTTTGCAAACGTGTTATGGGTTGTTTCTGGGTTAGAGTTTGCTGCGACGTGTAGTTGTTATATTTATTTAAGTTTGTATACTTAGACTTTCGGTAGGTTTGGGGTTTTGTGGTTGTAGGTAGCTTGTTGTTTAGACGGTTAGGTTTTAATGCTTGTGTTTGTAATACAATTTGGGTACTGGTTTTAGTTATGTATATAGTATTTAGTATTTGCTATCTTTTGGGTTTGGATTGTTTCTCTAATGTGTTAGAATTGTGGTGTTGCATAGGTTGTTTTAGTTTATAGGTTTATTTGTACACATTATATATTTATAACTTGGAGGTTTCGTCGATTATTTTAAGGATACGAAGGTTTTAGTTTTTACCTTATAATGATACTCATAAAGCTGTAATAGTGCCGCATTAATTTCTTGGTTGTATATGTTATTACGTTATAGTTATAATTTACGATAGTTTTGCTGTGGTTTATGTGCTGTTTTGACTTGTTTATGTGGGTAAAGTTTGTGTTTCCTTTTTTGTGTATTGCAGTTTCGTTGTAGTTGGTTTGCAGGTTGAGGTTAATGTTAAAGATGGCTTGTGCATTTGGTTTATTAGTTTGTTTGCAGTGAGTATGTCGTAGACTGGAATTGGTTGTTTTGGTTATTTGCAGTTGTTTTGCAGGGTTTTACGGTTGTGGGGTGTGGGGTGTTGGTTTTTGCAGTAGGGTTGTTAGTTTTTAGCTTGGTATT
>JASAOA010001138.1:0-11018 GCA_030849815.1 Vickermania spadyakhi | reverse complement strand
GAGATCGACAATGCTGCCGAGACGCTGTCGACTCTCCGCTTCGGGGCCCTCGCGACGAAGGTGGTGAATCGGATGGTGGTCAACAAGAACGCTTCGGTGGATGAACTGAAAACGAAACTGGAAGCCGCACGTGCTGAGATTCATCGTCTAAATAAGCTCGTGGAACGTAAAGACGGTACCGGATTGTTCGCGGCAAAGCCGTCCGCGGAGAGCGTTAATTCTTCCGAGCCTGCGCCAGCAGCGATCCCCGCTTCTCCCAGTTCGCGGAGTGGAATAAAAAGCAGCGATCGGACTGTGGAGCCGCGGCGTGGCAGTGGGATGCCGCCGCCACACTCTGTCAGTCGTGAGACGTCGCTCACCTCTGCCACCCTGGACACACTGCTGAACGAGCGAGTGCAGGAGCTCGAGAATCAGAAGTGGGAGGAGCGAATGCGTGGGCTGGAGGAGGAGCTGGCGAACGCGGACGAGACGATGATTTCCCTGATGATGGAGCGGGACAGCTACAAGGAGCAGCGCGCGAGCTACGCAGAGGAATGCAGTATTTGGGAGGAGGAGTATGGAGCAGTGCAGCAGCAGCTGCGGGCTCGAAATGCAGAGGTGAAGACGTATCGGCGCCATCTCCAGACCCAGGAGAAGGAGCTCTTGTCGTTAGTGAATCAGCTGGAGGCGCAGTGGAAGTTGATGTGTGTGGCCCGAGTGGAGTGGGAAGCAGAAGAGGAGCGCGGCGTTCATCCACAAGGCGACAGCCACTCCCCCTTAAGCGCGAGCAACTCGAAGGACACCTACTCGCACCAGCCTCGAAAGAAGGAGATGCACTCGAGGTCCACTTCCACCAGCTTTCTTCATTCCTCTCCGGTGCCACCGATGTCCTCCTCCAAAGGCCCGGACTCCCCTGCAGAGACGTGGATGTCTGTGAAGAGCGCAGAGAGCCCCTTCGACGGCTCTGCTGCCAAAACTCGTATCTTGACCTCGAGCCCTTTGACACCGAGAAACGAGACGAAGGGGAAGGGACCGCGGCGGCCTGGGGAGGAGGAGCCGGACCCCGTGCCACCGATGCTGCACCAATGCCTTGAAGCGGAGGGAGGCAGAACTGGTGCGCACCGCTCCGGGACGGGCAACCAGCGCCACCGCTCCGCTCAAACATCAGAGCACCGTCTCTTTCTCGCTAATGTGTCCTTGCTCAGTGATGAGGACATCGTGGTGAGCGCGTTGCAGACGGAACGCGATGGGGTGCCATCCATCAGCTACATGCGGGCGTCCCTGAAGGGCAGTGAGGACGGTGCCTGGGAGCCTTCGTCAACCACTACGGAGGAGTCTGCGGGCTTTGGGCAACACTCGCACGGAACCGGAGACGGCCAACGGCTGCAGCCTTTCGTGGTCCCAGTGGAGGGTGGTCGAACTACTCTGCCGACACCGATACAGAGTCCAGAGGAGCGCACCTCCGCCAACCACACGCCGGTCTCGCCTGCTCAGCCACCAGATGTGTTTCACACGCCCGTCTTTTCGACACGGTATCAAGGCAATAGCGGGGTGGGTTGTGGTCACGGTGGTGCCACGAAGGCCACCTCAGACTCCACCTCCACCGACACTCTTCCACCGCCAGCTGACCAGGAGGCGAAAGTCAAATTGCTCGAGCACCACGTGGAGTTGCTGCAGGAGGCGGTGGCGCAGGAGCGGCGTGAGAACGCGTCACTGCGCGTGATCTTGGCTGGGGAGGAGCGCTGGCGAAAGCTGTATGCCTGCCTGCCGGAAGGCGATGCAGCTCTGCACGCGTACCAGCCGCGGCTGAAGAGCCGAGACGCGTCGGAACGAGATGTTCGAGTGGCAGTGGACAAACCACCGGAAGCGTCTTTTTCCAGCGGTAACAGCGGAGCCAGACGTGGTGCTTCACGATGAAAAAAGATCTGAAGGGCAGTGAGAAGCTGGGGCACCGCTACCATGAGCTGCAGCCCGCGACCAACAACAAGAAGATGTTGTGGGCGACCACCAGAGGAAGTGACACGCTTTAAGGGGATGTCGTGATGTGATCGAACCACGCTAAACTGCACCATTTGTTTTTACCAAGAATATACATCATCCAACCTCAAAGACAAGCTATTTTTTTTAGAATTAAAAAATCACTGCAGAAAGGAAACAAACGACTAAGGTTTTAGAAAGACACCCCCAAACACATTCGATACACGGCCCGCCCCTCTATAGGGTGTGGGAGGGTGATTGAAGATTATTTTTACTCATCCATCCATATATATTCATCTATTTAATATCCATCTATCTATCCATTCAATGAAACAGATTTAGTGACATCACATGCTTACTTGATAACCGTTTATTGAAACTGGATAATAAGCTCAATTTTGTGTGAGTGGAAACATAAAAGACAGTGAAAGTGAAAAAGGGTGACGAGACCGACGCCGCCGCACGAATCGAACGATGCGGAATCACATTGGTTATCCGTTATATATACAAGTACAAGAAAAGAACTTAAGGTTTCTGAACCTAAGTTCCTTAACCCGAGTAGGGTTGTATGATGGTTATCCTCCGTTCGTGAGTTTTTGTCAAGTACGGAGAGCGTGCCGGAAGGTCTCGCTCGAATCGTTTGGAATTCTAATCTCCGGAACACACTTCTCTCCACCTTGCTGAATCAACAGAAAAACTCAAAAAAAAAAGATTAGACCGATATTCTGAAGAGCTGTACTGAAGCTTTGGCTATGTTGAGTGGCTGTGAAGTGGTTTTTATTTTGAGATGCGTTAAGTACATTTGACCTTTTTCTCCGTTTTTTTCTCGTGCTCGATGAACCTACCTTTTTTTTTTGTGTTTCTGCGTTAGTTAGTTTTCCTTCAGTAACCTTGAATATCAAGTGGGAGTATACAGAGGTTTTGCCTTGGCGCTGCACTTTCATTTTTACTTTAGCGCCGATCTAAAGGAGCCGCTCTACTGTCCTTTGAAAAAGGACAGTAGTTACGGATTTATATATTATACTCAGTGATTTATATCTCTCTCTATAGGATTTATCCGTCTGTTCTTGTACGACTCACACTTTTTTAAAAGAATAAGCTTAAAGCTCTTCAAAGAATTCACAGTACGCGCCAATCACTGATACATTGTATTTATTTCATTTTTCTTCACCTGTTCTCTTTTATAATTTTTGATTGAATCTTTCCGTGCCGTTACAAACTCTCTGGTTGTGTCCCAGAAAAAAACCCTCTAATTTTAGACCGGCACTGTGGTTTTTTCTACTCGTTCTATTATTGTATTGCAGACGTGAAAGCACTCGTGTGCAATTAACTGCCGTTGGTTGTTTTGCTCTTCACTCGGATTGTGGCTCCAGTTCCGCTCGCTCTATCGCTCCTTCACCGTCGCCTCTTCCACACACTTGGCTCTCCCTTCCTTTTTTTCTTTCTTTGCCAGCGACGTGCGAGAGTCAACGAGTGATCACTCGTAATGGGTGATCCAGGACCTACTCGAACACTCCAACCGGAGCATCGCCAGCACCGCTGTTTCCTTCAAGGAGATCATTGGCAGGCTCTTCTCGACCACCACCATCCGGAGTGCCTCAAGGCGGCTGTGGATGACGTCCACGAGTCCTGTGAGAAGCTGGGAGTGAACAAGGATGACTTCGCGGTGGACATTCTTCCAGCGGAGGATGTTCAGCAGGATGCGTGCGGCGCTTGTGTGCTAATTGAAAGTCGTTCTGGGAAGGAGAACGTGTCCCGCTTCTCTAACTCCACTTTTGTACGCCTCTGGGATCTGCACAAGCACCTTGCGGGTCCTCGTCGGTACACCGGCGAGCCGCAGGGAAACGGGTACGCCTCCAACGGCTCGGGCTCCCCCACCGAGAGGCCCGCCACGACATTACCTCGAGGCAGCATAATCGATCGAAGGAGCGACTCTCAGTTTGACCAGCAATTACTGGAGACACAACAGCAGCTCGCTGCAATGCATAACCAACGAGATCAACAGCAAGAGCTGACGCAGAAGGAGCAACTGAGTCGTCTGGTTGCTGAGCGGCAAGGCGAGGCAAGCCAGCTGTCAGAGTACCAGAAACCGGCGCTGTTAGCCCGACAACAAGAGGCTCAATTTGAGCAGCAGCAAGAGGCGCAGTTGAGTGCCCTTCAACGGAGTCGAATGCGTGGCATGAACCCCCAACAACAGCATATGTTGGGTGCTCTCCAGAATGGCGGTAGTGGAGTAAGCGCCATCACCCCGGCCTTCTTAGCCCCAAAGCTCCCGCTGACAGCCCGTCCCAACCACTTTAACCAGCACCCTATCCACAGCTCTCGCGTGCCGCCAGGAAGCGAGGGGGGCTACCTCCAGGAGCAGGGCACGGACTCTGGACTGGTTTCACTGCACCGCGAGACTTCTGCAGCCGATGGGAGCTTATCTGACGCACCTCACAACGGGTGGATACCGAACAGCTTGGGCAGCGCTGGCCCCTACGGGCACACTGGAATGAACTCCATGCAGGACTCCAAACCCCTCTACGCGAACCCGGCCTATGCGTCGGAGCTCCAGCGGTACCAGAAGGAGCTGATGCGCAACCCGGACATGAACACTCCGTGGGGCAAAGCAATGCAGCGCAGCGTGCACGCCATCCTTCCTGGAGATCTCTGGTCTGTGGTGTGGGATACCCAGCGGAGCACACTGAATGCGGCGTGGAAAAGGGACGTTTCCGACTGCCTGGGTCTACGCCGCGATGATGTGCCTGATCCGTTTCTGACGAACGGCTGTCTCGCCGGTGTGGTGGTCGGGCTGAAGGGCTCTGTGGAGGAGATGCAGCAGCAGCTGGCGGACTACCCCTTCCCCCATGTGTGGAGTCTGTACCCCTCCGGCACTACCATCAGTCCCAGCCAGCCAGAATCGATGGCCAGGCGCATGAATATGGCCAAGCAGGCCCGAAGCTATGACCGAAAGGGGAAACTAGAATACTTACTGCGTAAGAAGGACCGGAGCTATACAAGGAGGAGCAGCAGCAGTAGCGGTTCGTCGAGCTCCTCTGGGAGTGAATCTAGTGGCTGCAGTTCGGAAGAAGGACGTCACCGAAGCAATGTAAAGCGCAACAAGAAACACCGCCAGCGCTCCTCCTCGGGCTCAGGCCGCAAGTCTCCGTCCCCCTCCGCGACGGCAATGCCCTCTGTTGAGGTGCACTACATTCCAGTGGGCCTTCCAGTGCCAGGGCAGCCCGGGGGGCCTCCTCTGGCGTTCGACCCAGCTAGTGGGATCGGCGGTGGGATGGGTAGCGCAGGCCCTGCGACTCACCCGATGCCGTTCTTCATCTCCCCGGCAGCGGAGGATGACTCCGATGATTCGCCGACCCCCTGGATCTACCCCACCACCTCCACGAGTGGGGCTGTGGTGGACGGGGCGCCTTCACGTGAGAAAACATTCCCTCTCAGGAATCCTCCTGCGGTGGGTGGACCGTACGGTCTGGTGAAGGGGACTCCAGCGTCTGATTCCAAATTCAACCATGGGGGATGCGACTTTGTGTTTTACATCAAGTTTACCGCAGAAAACTGGTCGGAGGTGCTTTCCCTATTTCGTGGAGAACTGGAGCATGCACTCACACTGGACATGCAAGATGCCATTGCGGCAGCGGCTCTGCCTCCTAATATGCCGATGGACATCCAGCTCAAGGCGACGGGGATTTCTCTGGCAGGGGAGGCGCATATGCAGCTAAACACGGAAGATATGCGCGTGTATGACCAGTACAATCGGGTGTTCCAGAAGTACGACTACCCAAAGGTCTACGAGACGCAACGCCGCGCGATAAAGGCAATTCAAACCAAAACCTTCGTTCGAGGCTTCAGCAAGCAGTTCAAGGGGCCTCTGTGGTGTGTGCTGCTCAAAGCAAAGCTCCGCTCGTGTACGGAAGCTGCTAGAGAAGACGTAGTGGAAAGTCTTCGGGCGGTGGGTGTGCACACTCCTCCCACTAACATTCTGTGTGACTTCACCAGCACTTCGGGTGGTATGAAGCTCTATTGCGGCTTCCGGGATCACGAGGGTCACGTGGTGCCCAAGCAGTATCAGGAAATTATCGGGCCGTACATGTACCCCACACTTTGGGCACTATACGTTGAACTCTCTGAAAGGCTCGGCATTGCGACAGACCACCTCGGCATCAACGTTACCGCCATCAAGGAGATCAAGAAGATAAACACAGAGAAGTCTCCTCAGAGCTCTGGGCCGTACAGCATGCATCGCCCCTTTAATCTACTCTCAATTCTCGGTGGTGCTCCAAGTGACGGCATCGCCTTTATGAACGCTGTTTCCTCCGGGGCAAACGTCAGTGCTGTAAGCGGCGCACGTGGTGAAAGCTTCGATCGCGACAGATCAGATGGCTTTGGTGCTCGGGCGGCCAATGATTGTACCACCGCTTTCCCCAATGCTCTCAGCACCAACAACACAGCTGGTCTGGGAGCCAACGGTCTAGAAGTCCACGGTCAAGCTGGATTAGCCCCTAACGGTCTTGAAAGCAACGTTTTTGGAGCCAACGGTGTAGCTGGAGTGTACCCTAACGGTGTCGGAGCCAACGGTGTAGCTGGAGTGTACCCTAATGGTGTCGGAGCTAACGGTGTAGCTGGAGTGTACCCTAATGGTGTCGGAGCTAACGGTGTAGCTGGAGTGTACCCTAACGGTGTCGGAGCTAACGGTGTAGCTGGAGTGTACCCTAACGGTGTCGGAGCTAACGGTGTAGCTGGAGTGTACCCTAATGGTGTCGGAGCCAACGGTGTAGCTGGAGTATACCCTAATGGTGTCGGAGCTAACGGTGTAGCTGGAGTGTACCCTAATGGTGTCGGAGCCAACGTTTTTGGAGTCAACAGTGTAGCTGGAGCCGGATCCAAAGGCGTAGGTGGTAAAGACTCTGGTAATGGTCTCGGTGTGCTGAATGCTAAGTCTATGGGTACGGATGGCACAGGTTCTAGCACTCGTCGATCGAATGGTGCAGGCGGAAAGGTCCAAATTGAAGCCAGTGCAAATGGTCCCAACGCTGGACGAGCGAACAGCGTTGGTGGAAGTGGAGTCGTAAAGAATACCGTAGACAATTTACCTACTGGTGCTGCGGGGGTGGTTAAGGCGGACAACTCGACACTGTCGCGTGACCGTGGAAGCCGCAACGAATTGGGCCGCGGACGGAGTGACCGCCCGAAAAGTAGCGATTCTCGTGCGGGCGGACGACCTCATAGCAGCCAAAGCCGACGCTCTGCGATGGGTACTCAACGGGATAGTCCTAAAAGACCAGAGAGTGCTGTTAGCCTCGGAGACTCCAAAAGTAGAAGGAAGAGTAGTGCTGGCGCCGCATTGGTTAGCGACGGACCTGGTCACAACAGTGACAACAATCGCACGGACACGCAGAATGTCAAGGGAAAGAGTGCCGTGAAGCGAACGCTCACAGAGAATCCTGGTGAGGAAGAAACCAAATCGAGTGCGTCGAAAGCCCCTCCCAGTAACGCTGCTCGAAAAGGCCCGGCGAGCTTCGGCCCGGGGTCCAAGGGCTCCACCGCCAGCCCATTGAGGACTGCGAGTTACCAGGCGCACACCCAGGTGCAACTCAAGGATGACCTGCGCATGCGTTTCCCTGGAAGTCACTGGATTCCTATCTTCAGTGTAATGGAGGAGAAGGTCCGCGCAGCAGTGCTCTCCGATGTGAAAGACTTGATGCGCATCATCGGTGAAGAGGGTGACTTCACGATGAACATCGATCTCGTTGCCAGCACAGACTGCGCTAGAGCAGTTGGGAAGTTTGTAACAACATTAAACCCAAAGGATTTTAATCGGCGGTACAAGGCTTTGCACGGGTATGGGTACCCCAAGACGTGGGCGCTCTACCGCTCCCAGGTGCAGAAGATGAATCATGAGAAGCGAAGAGAAGAGAAGCGGAAGAAGCTGGAGGCAGAGAAGGAAGCGGCTCGGGATGAGGAGGCACGCAAGAAAGCCGCCATAGCCCGTTTCGGCTTCAGCGGGACGTACGACGAAGAGGGGTGCGATGAGGATGGCTACAATCAAGATGGCTACAATCGAGAGGGCCACGACAAGGATGGTTTCGATCGAGAAGGCTACGACAAGGATGGCTTCGATCGAGAAGGCTACGACAAGGATGGCTTCAACACTGACGGTTTGGATCGCGACGGATATGATCTGGATGGGAAATTCATTGGCGTGAAGGGTCAGGGGCGATTTTCTGGGTCTGAACAAAGCAACTCTAATAAAGCAGCCTTCGACCACAACGCCATGGACGAAAAAGGCTACGACCGGGATGGATACGACCGCAACGGTGTTGACCGCCAAGGCTATGATCGTCAAGGAAAGTACGTTGGCCGAGGAGCTGGACGAGGGCGTGGATCTGGGCCGGTCGCAGAGGAAGGTGGGTCATCTGATCGGGATGGATACGATCGGGATGGATACGATCGGGATGGATACGACCGCAACGGGATAGATCGCGGTGGGTTGGACCGAAGTGGCCGATCCTCTGAACGCAGTGATTCAATGGGGTACAGATGTCCATACTGCAGCAGCATGATGAGTCCCAGCTCGAGCGTGATGTCTTTAGGTGGGGCTCCGGACGCCCAAAACTCCAGCGGCTCGATTACCCCTCGACACAGCGGCCTAGGCGGGCACAGTCCACGTCGGGGATCCAGCCCGGGTGTGAATATCGCTGTGGCCGGGTATGATCCCATGTCTGGTGCTCACACCTTCCGCGGTGTAGGCTCCAAGACGATGCAAAACCACCACACGTTCCGCGACTTTGGTGAGGAGGGGACTCCGTGGCGGTACCCCAGGGCAGCCGCTGGGAGCCCTAGGGACCAGGAGCGTCTGAACAATGCGTCGGGGTTAATGGAGCCAGATTTCTCTTCATATTTCCCTGGCAACGTCTCTTTTGGCAGTGATCGATTGCGCTCGCCTAGGGTTGCGGGTGACGGCCGCGGGTCGGGGTTGCCGGGGAGCTGTGGTGGCCGGTTTAGACCGACCGGCTCTGGATGGCCGCGAGGACCGCTCGTTCCCGGGTTCGACGCCTCCATTCCAGACCTCGGAAGCAGCCGCCTCTACGCTTTCGGACCGGAATTCGGGCCAAACCAACCCGAGTATCGCAGGGGAGAGAACCGCAGCGAAGACTTGCGACTGCGCTTCGCGGGAAAGCACTGGTCGAAGATACTCAACTCCATGCTTCCGTTGGTAGAGCGCGCCATTCTTAAAGATGTGAGGGATGCGCTAAGCATGGCGGGCGACAACCCTGACCTCGAGATGCGAGTCGAATTTGTGCAGTTTAAGGACAGTTGCCGCGCCATGGGTTACTTTGTAGCGTGTCCTGCGGAGGCGGAGTTCTTGCGCCGGCATCACATTTTCCGTCGTTACAAGTTTCCTGAAATGTGGGCTCTGTACTTCAAGGAATATGAACGAATTCAGAGGGAGGAACGCCCGTAAGCGAAAGGAAGTTCCTCCTGCGGCAGTGCGGTGGAGACCACCGTACGACATCGCAGTCCATGTTCATTCTCTATACTCACTGTTTAGTATTGGTTGTATTGCACTGCGGAGCAATATAATTATGTTTCTTGTTTTGTTTTCTCTCTCTGTGTATTCTATACTAGTATAATATTTATACTTGTTGCCTTACACTTCACCTGTACACCCCTCCCACCATTGTGCCGATAAAATATATTATATATTTATATTATATATTTCGGCTATTTATTTTTAAAAATCATTTTGTATTTAAACATTGTTTTTACTTTTTTACGTATTATGGTGGATCAAAGACACAGAGAGAGAGAGAAAGAGTTGAGTTTAAATCAAAATTGATGCGATTAGTATTTTGACAACAAGAAAAAAAAAAAAAGATGAAAAAAAAAATTAACTTAAACAATTATGTGGAGGCATTTTATAAAATTAAAGAGAATGAGAGAAAGTAAAAGGTAGTTTCCTTTCGATAGAGATGAAAAAATGATTTTTAATATTTATAATTATACGTATGTAGACAAATTATCACCTCATATCGCACCACACACATTCGTGCCAACGCCGGTTAATGATTGCCCGTCTTCTCTTTTGGCAAAAACTGTACACTTTTTTAATTGTATTATTATTTTTATGTATTATTGGATTTGTTATACTCTATCTCCCTCTTTTCTTTATTCGCACCTGCCAAGGTGAATCGGTAATGCGACGTGATATTCGCTGTTGAGTCACAATTCGATGACATAGATTCTGTATTCTAATCCTTTCTGTTGATTCTCTTTTGAATATTGACCACTTCTGTCTCCGCAATGGAATTCCAAATGTTGGTATCCCTTCCCCTAGGGGTCCCCCATGCGACTACACCGGAGCACGCCTTCCCGAATGCGGACGAGCAGCTGCCTCTAACAACAGATTTTTATTACTATGCATCTCTTATCCTTTTTTTTATATATTTAAATTTCACCCTTGCATTTTTTATTTTTATTTTATTATTTGGGATTGAGGACTTTCGCGGCTTTGGCCTTTTTTCACTCTTTATTTCCCTTCATGCCCTGCAAACCCACGCCAAGGCCGTCCCTGACGGCAGACATCACTCCGTCACCCCAGCACGCCTCGAGCCCCTCCCTTACTGCCCACAGTGCAGCCGAACGCCCGCTGCAAGTGTTTTGCCGACTACGACCCGCAAGAACAACTACGGAGCCGGCATTAAGGACGGCGTCAACCACACTGAGCGCGGTGCCCACAGGTCCCGCAGTGACCCACGAAGATTCTGGCTTCTGCCTTCACGTACAGAGCAGTGAGGAGGTTGTCTCGTCCACCCCTCGCCGGGCATCGTCTCTTCCCGGCCGGCAATCGAGTGTTCCCGGCTATACTCCGTCCGGAAGCCCTCGAGCGCCGCCACAACAAAGCAGTCAGAGCAGCAACAACACCCTCTCTCGCCTCAGCGGTACTTTGGGACAAAGCGTGAACAGTACATTGCATAACTCGATCACAAACAACGTCTTCACCTTCACTCACGTCTTTCCAGAAGCGTCTACACAAATCGATGTCTACAGGCGTGTAGGGCTCC